>JAPYYT010002565.1:0-22918 GCA_030522565.1 Ceratosolen corneri | reverse complement strand
TTTGTAGCTTACATAACGAATTCTGAATATTTAGCAAGTATTTTTTAATGCTCGTTATCGATTTTCATATGACATATGACATAATTCATATAACATCGCCAATTTACTATTAAATTATGTCTAGTGAAAGAAAAGATAACATCATAAGGATCGGATACTATGTTTTTGCATTATAAGCACGCGGCATTAAAAGAAATCATACCAAAGCACTATGGCATCTACATACATGTCCGACTCATTCGCTTATACACACACATGCCCACGCACGTACATCAGGCATTCATGCATTCAAAATACACTCCCACGCACAGTAGTTGCGTACAGTATACGCACGCACATATAAAGCTACACAGGTTCTGTAAAATGTAAGAAAGCGCAAGACTATTTCATTTCGATTTATGCGTAAAAATATACTACGCAAAGAAATATTTTAGGTCTAAGAACATTTTTTCCACCGGAAGTAAAATTTGCTTTGTACTAGGATTACTTATAATTAGCACATAAGCTTAGGTTGCTAAATTGCTTCTTGTCTTTCTGGAATAGTCCAACAAGTGTGACAGCGATAACTATTTTTGTTCTACTTTCAAACTTCTTCGACAGAGTTGGACATCTAAGTGCATTATAATATATTTCTTTTAGCCTTTAATATTTTAGAAGTTATTTTATAGTGTATGTAGCTTCACTTTTTAAATAATTAATTATAAAAATAGTTATCTTTGTATGAATATGTTATGAAAATCCTTAAGTATAAAAGGAGCTTTTTAATTATATTTGAAACGAGTTTGTAATAAAAACTTTTGCTTTCACGATTTCCCTTTTTCCTAATACAAAGTAATCATTTCTAATGCTTTTCAAAAATATTATTATTAAAAAGAAAGAAAACTAATTCTAAAAAGACGTGAAATAAATAAAATATATTATTTTTACGAAAATAAAAATAACTTAATCACTAATTTAAGATGCCTGACTCTGTAAAGGACATTTTTAATTACCCAAGACTATATTAAATAAATTTAATGTCTCGCTTTGACTTTACACTTTTTCATTTAAATCTTAATAAACTATCAAGTTAACATGAATAAACGTTATCCGACCGGCAAGTTAGACAGATATGATTTGATTACATAATGAAGAATTAATAAAAAAAAAAAAAATAAATAAAATATACATACGTATATATACATATACATATACATATATATATATATATAAAAGAGAAAAACAGCCGCTTGTTAATTAATTTGTTTTAAGTGTCTATGCCCTACTTCATTAATTACACCAGGGTTATGAAAAATATAATACTAAATGTTGCGCGACATTTTAAGCATGACTTCTCGCGAGCGCACTTTTATAATTTGTACAAACGACTATTCTGGTCTTAACAATGATTATTAACCTGATAAAAATAAAAATAATTTACAAATAACTCTGTACAAATGTATTTTTTCGATATACATTAAATAACATATGTCGTACGAAATAAAAAAAAGTCCAACGGCCTCTCAAAAGAATATCCGAGGTCTTTTTTCTTTCGTCTCTGGAGGATTTCTTTTTTATTAAATTAGTTTACAAATCCTTGCGATTCTCTAAATGTCAGCTCTGTGCAACACGCTTCAATTCTGTATATAACTTTTTACAATCATCGGATTATTTTGAATTATCCGATGGGTTAATAATTACAAGTAGGCATGTTTACTTAATAATTAAATTTTGCCACGAAGAGTAGATGGTGGATTCGATCCACGAATGATGAATTTCATTTTTCTTCTACTTCTTATTTCTTTTCTTAGATTGTCCGAATTACGCGCAGTTTCTTTTTTTTATTTTTTGCCTTTTTTTCGCATGTAAATTTGTTTTTCATTCTCAACTATTTTGGAAAAAGAATTTAAATGTCATAAAGTATAAGCTCGAACAACAACCGATTTAGCTAAAGTTGATATTATCCACTTTTTAAGTCATCTGAGCGATTATTTATGCATTTAAATAACCTATGAAAAAAAAACAAAAATATTATTATACTATTATAATATAATACTAATGTCCTACTATAAGAATTATTATGAGTATGATTGTTTTATTTTGTTTCTTGGACATACTTACCCAATATCACGGATTCAGTATACCCGGTCTTTTCCGATTTCTTCTGTTGCGTTCCAAAAGAATCGACACATCGAGAGGTTCACTCTTATTTGGCAATCTATCTAATAAATTCAGCAAAATGCCATTCAGTTTCTTTTTCTTATCTTCTCTCTAAAAAAAAAGGAGAGATAGAGACAAGTGCGTTAATTATTTACATTATGCAATTTTAAAGAATTGTGTCCAATAATGTACAGAAATCTTTAAATATCTATTAATTACTTAACAGTACTATCTCAACTCCACATGTTTTCAAATTACAATACCTGAACAAAATTTATGTGAGTAGTTATAGACGAATTCTCTATAAGTCGCCTACGACCTCGAGGCTTGTGTGATTGCTCTTTGTTACTTGTTTTAACATTATCTCGAAATTCCGTTTTACTGCCACTTTGTTCCGTTTCCGAGGAATTTTTCTTCTTCTCTTTTGTAGCCTTCCCACTTAATTGTATGCCGTCGAGACTATGTGGCTGTAAAATTCAACAAATTAATGCATTGCAAATAATAGAGCAGATAAACTCGAGGGGGCACCTGCTTTCATTGCATATTATCGCTCAGTGAAAATGCCCATTATGCCTTAGATATGCTTATAGTTATACATAATGAACATAAATAACATTCTTAAATGACATACATTTTTTAATTGTACTTTTTTACCACCCATCACATTAAGAGTGGAAACTCTTAAGCCTCAGGTATTGGATTTTTAATTTGCCAAAGTAATACAAAAAACAAATATACATCAAGTTAAAAATACACTTATAAATATTTTATATTTTTCTTTTATTTTTTTATAATCTTTCTTTATCCAAGTGTTATAAAAATCAGAACCTGAGAATTAGAGGCCCTGCAATCTTAAAAATCCCGCATTAGAATACGCTAATGGAAATATATTTCCAAGTCTCACCAAATAAGTGCGATAATGCTTTATGCGTTGCGGATAAGTTTCAAAGGCATAAGGTTTTGTGCAGACTTGATGTCGCGATCTCGCGACTTTAGTGAATAGTCGGGCTGCTCGATCCACGCGGTACTCGCAGACGTAAATGTGCTCTGACGTTGAGTAGACTGGTCGACCTGAAAGCGGTCGTTTGTTAAACGATTGTTAAATAAACTTGGTTCATACAGACGCATGAGTATCGTCGTTATAATACGAAGAAGTGCACCGCAAGTTTATGCATTTGTCGTTTTTTCGGCTCCTCAAACTTGCGCGAGCACCTCACAATATCATGGGGCATCACTATGACTAAAAGTTTCAGAATACCCATCGATACAAAATGTCCTTTGCCAAGGACTACGACCATTAGCGAATAGATTCGAGACTAAATTTATCCGCGAAGTCTCATGTACGGAAACACTGTACCTTTGCAAAAGGTGTGGGGATCTAGAACCCAGCAACGACCGGCTATCAATTCACAAGGCACCGCTTCGTAAAGCGGAGCACAGACGACCTCGTTCTCGTAGAATTTGCGTGTCGGCTCGTGATAAGTCTCATGTGGTCTCAGATAATGATGCCCAAACACAAATCTCTCGCCACTGCAACACAAAAATTTTTAGTGACAACTCCTTATTCTTTATTCATCAAAATCTCGATAAATAAAATAAATCACTGACCTCTCGTTCTTCCAAAGCCTCTCGACTCGGAATATGTCCATCTGCTCGTAATCGGGCTTGTCGATGGTCTTGTACGTATGCTTATCCGGTGTATCTCTGAGGACGTATACGGTGTCGCCGGTCCTCAGCTGTAAGTCGCCGCGCATCAGAGTGACATAGTATTTCTTGCCCTCCTCCTCCTCCTCGGCCTCGAGAGGTATTTCGTAATCGACGAATCGGGGCTGACATCTCTCGCAGAGGTACGAGTCCGCGCTCGTATCCGCCTTCACGCAGTCGCAATGCTGCCAGACGAGGCAGCGCTCGCACTGGATCATGAGACCTTCGTCTCTGAAAGCAGGATTATAAAGGGCGCTCAGTACCAGTTCAAATCCATTCGACTGGACTTATCGCAATGGCAACCGAGTGTATGGGCCACTAACGAAATTTTAATCCTCATACTGTGCTTCTTAATCGTGTCCACCCCCCCCCCGTGTTGGCCCGAATTGTCATTTTTTAGCCCATCAATGGCCACCCCGGATTATTAATTAACTCGGAATGACGCCGAGAGGGCAGGAGGCTCGGTCGATTGCAAACACATTGAAATGATAATTGAGTACCCGAAGAATTTTCAGGCCCATGCTAGGTCATTATTCTCTCTACTCTAGGCTATTTAGTACGAGTGACATCCAGTAAAATCAACGAAAACATTATTATAACAACAGCATGAAATGAATGAGCATACCTATGCAATCCGCAAATGCAACGAATGACGTCCTCTTCGCCGGCAGTGGATCCTCTCGGGGGGAGGAACGCCTGCGAGGGCGGTAGTCCCGTAGCCTCGGTAATCGGTATAACGAAATCGGCCTTCCGACCTAAATAGAGTTTCCGCAGCCTCGCCGCGGCAATGCCGTTCTCGGAGGTTCGGCCAAAGAATCGCACGTTGTTGTCGAACATGCGTATGACGTCCTGGTCGAATTGCTCGGCCGTCTTGTACTGTCCGTTCTCGATGTTCTGGTCGATGACTGCGAGGTCGATCGGCTCCTGCACCTTCTCATAATACTCCGGGAGCTTGCGTTTGGGCGGGAGGGTGACGAATGGCGTGCACAGCAATGCCTCGTTCTCGTCCTTTGCGCCCGTTATAACCGTATAAAGATCTTTCAAGACCTGTCGGGATCATCGAATGCACATTTTTATTATGCACGCTACGACGCTTTCACGATCGCTCTCAACGATCTCAGCGGCATCGGCAATTCACGTGCTGCTCACCTTAGCTAACTTAGCCGTCTTATTAACCTCGGGGTCATCTTGCGCCTGTGCAAGCCTCCTCGTTCTCACAGTTCTCGAGCCCGTGTTGGTAAGTGTCGTTAGATGCGTGAAGAAGACCTCGCTGTTTGCCTTCAATTCTCCCATATTCTTCTCTTTCGTAGCCTGCACTCCAAGACCCGTAGCGCTTCCGACTTTGATGACGCCTTTATTCTGCTGATAGGAAGCACGCGATTATTGAATTGCGGCAGACCGTGTGCTCTCTTTGGGAATGATGACGATAATTGAGTTGCTCGCTTACCTGTGTATTGACCACTATGATCGGCTGCTTATACTTGCGTATCTTTTCGATGTTGCGTACGAGGAAGCAGCGGTGCTCGAGGATGAAGCAACGCTGCTGATGGGACAAGGGTTTAATGGCGGGGGTGGGAAGCAGGTTGCCATCCGGTCCGATTTTGCGCGTCTTGCAGAGTCCGCTCTTGCGAGTGGCGGAGGACGAGGAGGGGGATGAGGAGGAGGAGGGTAGGCTTGATAATGTCTGCGCTTGTATAACGGCACTGTTCGTCTTGCGCGAGTTCTTTCGTGGACGGCCGACGGAGCGACGCTCGTTGATAGTGCTTAAGTAGCTGCCATTGATTATCGTCGATTGGCTCGCTGGCAGCAATGGCCTGGCAACACGCTGACTTTTGCCACCTGCGATCAATAAATGTGGTCCAACAATTGAGCAATTGATTTTTGAGGATTGCCTGAGAGCATCGAAGCTCAGCTCGATCGAGCGATCTGCGAGGTTCGTTCATCATAAAATAGCGCGATATAATTGCAAGTTCCAATAATAATGATGATAATGACGATGATGATGATGATGATGATGATCTAGTGTCTGTCTGTCTGTCTGTCTCTTCTCTCTCTCTCTCTCTCTCTCTCTCTCTCTGCGTGCTTGAATGAAATATTACTCTCTTTGACAAATGTAGACATTGCCGCACTATATATCTTAGCACGTTAAAATATACAAGCTAGGAAGTTTTTGTAATAAGGCACGTTATCCAGAGTGTTGGGTATTAAAACTTCAATGCCCACGAGTCCTTACCTATGACACCGCGGCAGCCGTCACTGCCGCACCTGCACTCCTGTCCTTCGGACGGGTTAAAGAGAGCAAAGTTGTAGTCGTAGGTGAGCTCCTCGCCGGCCTCGATGTCTCTGGAAGCGAAAAGAGCCATCCGCGGCAACCCATGAACACTCCACTTCTGCATCTCGCAGTTGGGCTCGCACGAGTGATTGACGAAGCGACCGTCGCCGCCCATTCTGTGCCCGTCGATCACGAGGCCGCCGTCCAGGTGTAGGCAGTAGTGGTGGGTATCGTTGGCGTAGCGCGTCGCCATTCGCGTCTTAAATTCCCGCTCCGATACGACCTCGCCAACGTATTCGAGGATGAAGCATCCCGCTGTTTAAATGGTATCATTGAAAACTATCTTTCAAGAGCTCGCGAGTTTCTTGCCTTTGGCGAATATGTTTTAGTTATTGTCAAATAATGCATAGTACGGTGAAGCCGTGCGAGGCATAGCTGTCTCTCGAATTCATAATTTCCAATAAAGTGGCTCAAGTGATAATTGACATTTACAATTCTCCTTAATATAGTAGAGGTTTGATTAGGGTTCTAACTTTTCAGAATGAAGGACCAGGCGAATCCCAAACATAAATGAACTCTCGACTTGACAATTTGCTATTGGCGTAATACGAGTGGCTTTGCCCACTTGAGAATTTTCTCAACGTGAGCCACTGCAAATTATCCGTGAATCGCAACTTCATACGACTAAGAAAAAAGCTAGCAACTCACTCTTAATGGACTGATGAGTGCGAACTCCCCAGCCCTTGGACTCGGTCATGAATCGCTGAAGTCCGGGCGACCAATCATGCTTCTGTATCTTCTGGTTCTTGCAGCGCTCGCCACAGGGGCAGAATTGGGGCGAGCACTCGCTGAACACCATCCGGTTGATACAATCATCGCCGCATCCGGATTCCGGTTTGCACTCGCACGCCTGCGCCTCGTACAGTGTCGTCGGCTTCACGTCGTAGTACACGTTCGATCGGATTTTCCTTTAACAAGCGAAGCGTCACGCGTTACTTAAGCCGAATGCATTTTGCTTGCTTCTTTGTTAAATGGCAATATATTGCGAAATGTATGTAGATTTGCACAACTGTTATTAGGAAGGTAAGACGATTATAACGGACTGTTAGACCTAGCCATGATTTATTTAACGATTTATCATTAAGCAGAACTAATGTAAAGCAGTTAAAGGGCATATTGACTAAATTCAAAATAAAATGCGTTTCTGATTAATTGGCATTGGATGCAAATGTTCTGCCACTTAAGTAATTATTAGGATTATTGATATAGCTAAATTTTACATAATAAATTATTATGTAATAATAATTATTATTATTTTATAATGAATAATGAGAACAAATTGCGTTAATATCATTATAGTTGAGGAAGGCAAAGACTACGAATAAAAGTGTAGTATGAGATAAAATGTTCCCAATAAAACCAATGCTTCGTTAAAGAAAATAACAACAAAAGCACCTGTAATTCCAAGAGGGCACGAGGTCTCTGCCTGGTAGTCGGGAATGGGTGTGCAGCCACCAAAGATCGTAAGGCAGCTGGAAGGGAATTTCCCGCTGCCTGAGGAACTTGCCGCAGTGGTAGGGCGGCGGGAGGAGGCCATGGGGATGCTCCGTTGGATCGTAGAGCATCTTGTTCTTGCTGGCTCCCGAATCGGCGTTGGTCGTTTTTCGGGGCTCGTCCTCCTTGAAGTAATCCGAAAAGAGACCTGCCTGCAGGTACCGCTTCTTCCACCGAGGCTGCTTCCTCCGACAGCGCATCGAGCTTGCCTGTATCCGTTTAAAAATCAAAGGCTTCTTTAGAATTACGGCCGGCTAAATTCTCGTCTGGATTGTCATTTTTATTGCCCACCCGAGAGCGTTAACGAATAGTGCTCGTTTAATATTGCGATACTCGTGTACGATATACACAAGTCATGAACTATTTATGAATCGGCGGAAAGAAAAAACGGAAGCGGTAAAACTCGCCTGCTTGTCGTGATCGTCGCTGGCAATGTCGCTACTCGGTAGCGCGTCGCTCTCGGTGTCGTAATCGTTGCGGAGCCTCTTGAGATTCTTTACGGTGAGGGTACAAGGACTCACCGAGCTACGTATTCGACGATGATTATTATTTAGGCAGGTGTGGCTCTCAAGCTTCACGCTTAATTGCAAACTCGCACACTCCAACTTCCTTACGTTCTCCTCGCTCAGCACCGCCACTTTCTGGCTCTGATTGTATCTGCAATGAGACATGACAGAAGCGAGCTTGTTATTAAATTGAGAATGATAATTGCAATGAAAATAACTGACAATGACTTTTGCCATACTTTCATGCTCACGCGGAATATGAAGATTATTAAAAATTTATTATGAATTTACGCTACTAAGAATAATGAAAATGCATAAATTTGGACTCATTAGCGCAAGTGTTCAGGGTACACGTGCATCTCGGAAGTGATTAAAATTTATTTTAGTACGTTATAAATGTGAGGGTCACATTTGTTATTTACAATTACGCAGTTTTATTCCTACGTTTCACTTACGTTAATAAGAAATTATTAACGTTTAAATTATTTAAATTAAAAAGTTCCGTCATTTACATTTTTTGGCGAGATTTTTCCAAAAAATAAAAAATAAAATTATTATTGTTTTACTGTTTCGTACTGTTTAATACAAAAGTATTTAAACGATATTAAAATAGCTGTGTAACATTAAAATACCTTTCTAAAGATTCCTCTAGTGTGGCGTTTTCATCGTACATTCTCGAATCTTGAATTTTTTCATATTTAACTGGACACAATTTATCGCACGGCTTACTGCCGTCACACTCGACCACTAAATCTTTTCTGACGCGTAATTGGCCGGAACATGTCTGTGCACTTTCTTCCAAAGTTGTATGTTCATCGTCATATAAAATCTTATCGTCCAATTTCTTATTGTCAATGCTTTCATTCTTATCTATAATTTCTTTCGTGTAAGTGATTTCCGATTTTTTCTTTGTCGACTCTTTTTCTTTAATCTCTTTAGTCTCTACCTTTGGTTTTTTTATCTCAACATTGTTAGCTTTTAAATTATTCTGTATTGTATTACTAATAACTTTCTCCAACTCATCTTTATTTATTTTAACAGTCATGATTTGTTTCTTTTTCTTTTTTTTGAGAGTGGGAAAGCCTGTGCGATTTATCGCTTTTCTGCGGCGAACCTTTTTCTTTATCTGCATCACTGTTAAGGAACTGCTCGTAGCATTTGGAGTGGGAGTACTGGATATTTCATTTTTCATTGCTTTACGAAACACGACTTCGCTACTTTTTATTACATCTGGTTTATTATCTGGCTCTTTCTTCTTACTTTCAGGATCTCTTTTTGTTAGTTTACTGGAATCATTATTTTTCAGCTTGACGGCGTCGGAACGATCCTTCTTCGTGCTCCTACTTAGTTCGCTGTCTTTTTTGGAAATTTTATTACCGAAATCTGCATCTTTTTTCATTGCTTTCGATATATCAAGATCCTTTTTCACGAATTTGTTATTAATATCAATGTCCTTCTTCGTTAGCTTATTAGACTCTGCATCTTTCTTCGCGACTTTTAGCTCCACATCTTTTTTTACGGATTTGCTTGCACTAGATTCCTTTTCATCTTTTAATTGTTTATTTTTTACGATGCGTTCTGAACGCTGAAAATAATCGGAGGACCGTGCATCTGGCTTGTCGATCTTCTCTGTTTGAGTATTCACAAGTTTATCAATACTAATTTTCTCAGATTTCGATACTTTCTCGTTACTTGTTCGCATTGTTTTATCACCGGCGCACATTTTTTCCAGTTTTTCAATTTTATCGATAACATGATTGTTTTCAACGGGAAGCTTTGTAACTGTTACGCGTAAATCTTTGACAATCTTCTTTCTACGTCTTGGTAGCGAATCAATTTGTCCTTGCGATTTTTGACCACCTACCGTGCTGCCTTCGTTTGCTAGAAAAAATTTGAAATAGTCAGTTCTGTACAATTTTTAATTAAAACATTTATTTTATGTCAATATGGCACATTATTTATTTGATTATATAAAAAAAAAACTTAATTTAGTTTAATTATAAAAAATCTTGAAACCTCAATGTAAACATTAAGGAAATAAATATTAGTTAGTTCATAATGAATATATATATATATATATATATATATATATATATACGTATTGTTAAGCAGACTTTAAAGCGATTGGAATTTCCATGATTTCTCTACAACAAATGGATGAAACTTTAAACGTAACAAAATACTTTTTTTAATTGGAATGTTCAATCGCACATCGCATTTTAACCTTCCCTTTTCATTTTTGTAACAATTAAGTAAATAATCGGTCAAAAATGTACAAAAAAATGTTGCGTCAAAATTTTATAAAAACATTTTAATATAAAAATTAATTTTACAAAATACTTTCGTTAAAATTATGACATTAATAGATTAATATAACAGATGAGTAACGCGAACATCTCTCTATTAAACAGATTAACTGCATGGCACTACTGCATGGTACCTACCATTTTTTTCGGGCCTCTTCTTAGCTTCCGAGACTGACGATTCAACTGCAGCTGCAGATTTCAATTGGTTGCCCGTAGCATCACTAGCCTCATTACCATACTTCAAAACACTTCCGTCAACATTCTTAGCATGCGGTATGACACTTGGTCTACGCTTTCTTGACTCCTCTTCCTCTTCGTCCTCTTCCTCCTCCTCATCCTCGTCCTCCTCCTCATCCTCGTGGTCGTCCTCCTCAACCTCTTCCTCCTCTTCCTCCTCCTCCTCTTCCTCATCGCCGTCGACCACATGTTCTTCGCCCTCGGTTGGCTGTTCTTGCGAGTTACTGTGCACGCTGAACACGTGATAGTGGCGCTTCTTCAGCGGCAATCGTTGCTCGTTTGGATTACTCGATTCGTTCCCGGCGACACTCGCCACACTACTGCTATTGCTCACAGTACTGCTGCTGCTGCTGCTGCTGCTGCTGCTGCTGCTGCTGCTGCTGCTACTGCTACTGCTACTGCTACTGCTACTGCTGCTGCTACTGCTACTGCTACTACTGCTACTACCATCCGCCGTCTCCTTCTTAACGCGGCGTTTTAATGTCTTTCCTAATTATCAAATGAATAATATTATTATAAAGAATAATGAGTTTATGATTTAGTTGTGGAAGTGCGAACGCTCAATGCAACTCGTGCGCAACTTATCAGCCTAATAATTACGACTTTTGAATCCTTAAATTCTAAATGTACATGTGTACACACGCGCGCGCACACACACACACACACACCTCTATATATATATATATATATATATATATATATAAATTAAATTAAGCTTTATTTTCGTGAAATTTCAAAGTTTCATGTTGAAATAGACATTTCATTGGCTATTTGAAACGTCCATTTATAGCTAAGCCTGAACTTATTACGTATGTATTGTACAAATTTTTTGCTCGTAAATAAAATAAAAAACGATGTAAATATCTGACAACGAGCATTCGCTGAAAGCAATTACCGTCTTTTAAAAGTCCTTTGCAATTTATAAATCCACGTTGATTATAATCTCTTGCACGTCACATTATCGTACTACAATATTTTTATCGAGCACATGTTACAGTGTAGATTGCAGGCTAGATGAGAAAGAAAAAAATACACTTACCAGCATTCTGTTCATCAACCAGGTCGAACTCGCTGCCCTTGCGCTTCTTCATCGTGTTCGTCTTGAGCTTGAAGATGTGCGGGAGGCGCGCGGCTACCTTTGTCGATACATTCGTGGCACTGCCAGTGGTGCCGATTTTTCCCAAACTACACATTTTGCCGAACTCATCGACGAGCCTTTCGAGCTCCTGTCCGACGGCCGGATCCACGCGAATCGGTGTTTTCGGTGCAATAACGCGTCGCCGATGCTTGTGATGATGATGATGATGATGACGGCGGTACTCGATCCCGAGCTGCTGCTCATTCGATCCTGCACTGATCCCTCTTGTCGTCTTTTCGTACAAACAGAAAATGTGGATGAGACTGCGCGTTAACTAACAACAACGCTTTAATTACGAACTTGGGTATATATATATATATATATATATATATATATATATATATATATATATAAAGTAAGTTTTTATTGTCATTATACAAAAAAACCAAAAAACTTCCATAAACGAATTGTATAAAATTATGCAAAGAAAAAATCAGACATGTCTATTTGTTCATATTATCAATATATTCGAATTGGAAAAAAGAAAAATGTTTCATCGAATGTAAAGAGTTAAAGAAATGAACAGTAAGTATAATTACGTAAGAGCAATATGTGGAAAGATCAAATAATTTGAATAACTAATAATCGAATTGCAGAATTGTTGTAATATTAAATTCACACAGAAAACGAAATTTATAGCGGATTATTTTATTAATAGCGTTAACAATTTAAATCCTAAAAGAATATCTTTCTGGTTATTATTTAATCGCTCGTCACACAAAGACGATTATTATCAAGCAAAGAAACACATTTCGTAATAATGTAAGAAAAGATTTTCAATTTTTCTCCGATAAACGTTTAAAACAAAACAAAAAAAACATTAACAATGCCATGAAATTCTCAACATACGCAAAAATTACACAATGTATTTTTTTAAAGACATAAAAAGCTCGTGCGGTGCATCCAAACCCCGAACTTTATAAATTCATTCCAATGTTTGCGATATACATCGAGGATATTAATTAACAAGGAGCAACTGCCAGATGTGGCAACACTCGATCCTCGGGATAATAAAACTAAGAGTCTTTTAACGGACGATTTCCCGGCTTTTCGTTAGTCTCCTCGACGAGTCATGCATCTTTCATGAACTGTGCACAAGACACAAAACGACAAAACCGCACTATGCGCGTGCGTACGTATGTGCGAACAAATGTGCTCGCTTCTGAGAGTATGTGCGGACATGGCAGCGGTCTCCCCTTAATCGGCTTCAACATCCAACCCTCCTCTAATGGAGAAAGCTAGTCAAGTACACTAATCAATTTCCGCGAGGGATGATCCCGACCAGCCCCTAGCGCCTGGCAATTCACAAATTCGCTTCGAGTTCGCACGATCTCACATGACACGACTTTGATTAAGGTCGACGATTCTTGCGTTTGATTCGACTCCAGAGAAACTTCAAGATATAATTGCAATTTTGATATATCATTGATAGTGCGATCGAATTGCCGAGTGCCTACTTTAACTTTTCCGTATAAATCACGAAATGCGTAAGTTATTTTATTATTTGTTTGAGTAGGCTCGTTATGATGTTTATACGGAGGTTTCGAGTAACACATTGAAGCTGAGCTTTGATGTGCGGCATTGTCAATAAAAATTTATTGAGTCGATCCAATGAGTTAGCTAATGGGTTTTTACGGTAGTCTAATTTTTCTATTATGACCGTATTAATGACATTTTACATTTTTATTCCTACTCTTTAGCGGGGATAAATAATGAAGCATCTTTAGCAATAACTACACTACTTTTATCAGAATACTTACATTTATCGTAATTCTGTGCATTTAATACCATGGACATAAAATTCTGTTGTCTTTTTGGTATGCAGTATGTTTAATTTTTTTATTTTTATTTTAAACTCGTTATTTTTGAATTATATATAAAAAAAGGGCTAACGCAGTGGTAATTTAAAAGTTTAATCTACACGTCCATTAAACAAGCCCATTTCAATTTTTTTTAAAGCGCTTGAACGCGTTTGCAAAATGCTTAAAAATAGGATGAAAAATAGCAAATCTTGGCATTTCAGCGATATATAAAAGACGATCATCTATAGGCTCATTGTAATTTGCAAATATTAGCAAACTAATATGAACATTCGTAATAAATAATACGATTGGGTGAAAAATATAAGAGTATTTTAAAGAACTGTTCGTTACCTTTTTGTCTACACAATTACTAATATCCACGACGGCATCGTTGTTCTTAATCGGATTGATAACAGGTAAGGATATGATGGTCTGCACACCAATGACACTCGTCTCCAGTGAATGTCCGGCCACGTTATTTTTGTCGTTTAAAGCGGTTGCGGCCGTGCCAGTTGTCTTCTTGTTAGCTTTATTTTCTTTGAGGACGCGCCGAGATACCGATAATGCCTGTTGCTGTTGGCTCTTACGAGTCGGCTGCTGGCGTTTGCTAAGACTTACCGAGTCAAGCCTATTCTCCTTTAAGCTCTTTTTACTCTCCAGCTTACCTGAAATAAGATTCACAGCCGCTCGTCAAAATATTGTCATCTATTATTTATTCCTTAATAAAGTTTCTCTTCATTTTTTTTATTACTATTTGTGTACGATATAGATCGAACTCAAACTGCTTATGGAATATAACTCTATTGCACTTTTTAAACACAATTTCTTATTAGTATATCAGTGTTGTTTTACAATGAACAGTCGAAAATTCATCGGCTACCTGTGTTATCCTCGATTCGTTCGGCAGATTTGGCGATGGCCGGCTGAACCAGTTCTTTCTTTAAAGGCGTCTGCTTGTTCCGCCTCATTCGCTTGCAGTTTCCCGTCTCCTCGTTATTAATAGCTTCTTTTAAGCGCTTCCCGACGATGGTCTGCGTCGGTTTGCTTAGGCACTTCTTGCGCGTTACGCACACCTTCACTTCATCCAGGCGCTGGGCTGGCTTTGACGTCGACGTCGTCGTTGTCGTTGCCGTCGTCGTCGTCGTCGTCGTCGTCGTTGCCGTCGTCGTTGCCGTCGTCGTTGCCGTCGTCGTCGTCATCGTCGTCGTCGTCATCGTCATCGTCGTCGTCGACGTCGTCGCTACAAGTACATGAAAAATCACGAGACATTAAAATTTTTATTATGAAATTACATTTTAAAAGAAGTGGACGCAACTCTGACGTCGATTATGAATAACTTAAATTTAAATCAATATGCTAATGTTAAATGTTTAAAACAGTACGCAGTGATTAATTTAATAAACTTGGTAAATTTATATATTCATTTTCTTTTAGACAATAATGAAATTTTTTTCGCATGATACAATAACTCCAATCAAATGTAATAAGCTGCCTTCTTTTGTTTAAAGTAAAGGAAAGTAAATGGCGAACTATTAAGTCTCTTTTATCCGTGATGGAGAGTTACGTTTGTGACGAATAATGTAAAGGTAGAGTGGTATAACAGCGTTAAAGATATATAAAATATTTAATTGAATATCTTATAAAAATGCCAAGTGTTTTATTGACCGCGACACATATTATGCACTGATTTCAAATAAATACCAATATTCAATTAATTTAAACAAAAATGCCAAAGCACTGGACGTCAAGTTAAGATAGTCTGAAAGAGATAAAGAGCAAAGATTAAGGGTCTAACCAATCGTATCGCACGATTTCCGCAAAGCCGACTTCCTGCGCTTCAGCCTATTGTCCAGTGTTTCTTCGGCGGCCTGACATTTCACCAATGTTTGCCTACCACACTGCGACACGGCAACTTTGGCCTTCTTGAAACACGGGTTCTCCTTGTTGAGGAACGATCGACCATTGGCTGTTTCTTTCTTGACTGGGATAGTGTTCGGACGGAGCTTCGGCCTCCCCGGGCCGCGTGGCTGTGTCGAAGAAGATGCGGCGAATTTCGCCGGTCTCCCGGGTTTGCGCTTAGGCGGACTCAGCACCCGATCCGTGCTCACGAGCGACTTCGATTTGGCCGCCAAGGTTGCTGACCTCGACGTCGACAATTGGCCAACCGTCAAACTCGTCGAGTCGAGAGCTACAAGTGGCCATTGATTTATCGAATCTTACAAGTCTTTACTATTACAAATTGAATGATTTTCATGAGAAAATCATTAGTCGCAACTACATCTATGTATATACAATAATATTTATTGAAATTTTTTGATGATACTTTAGCCTCTGTTTTGCAAGCTATTAAAATTATCGTTCTTTATTCAAATAACGGCGAAACTGAATAAAGAAGATGTTTATTAGCGTAGCTTCGCGCTGTTCCGAGTATCCGCGGCTTAAAAATGAATGAAGCAAATCCGGCTATATGATGACAATTATTTATTAAGGAATATTTTTAATTATTGTCTTAAAGATTTTTCTCTCCGTTCGTTCAATTGATGGTCGCGCCAGAAATGATCTAATCCTTAAATACACCACGTTCCCCGGAGAATTAAAATGGTCTTTCTTGGTTTAATTGCGAATACCTGAGAACTCTGCTTATCCGTCTACAAATAGTACGGACGTCAACCGTACGTAGCAATGTACTCCTTTAAGGTTAAATTGAAAAAAAAACCATAATATTGCTATGCTGTAAAGGAAATTAAGCAGGGAACTAAAGAGCATACACCTCATATGTTAAAAACAATGTCCTCAATATTGTGTGAGAGATGCATTTTTCTAATCAAGTGTATTCACTATCTATTAATTGTAATGAACGGTCCGTTCAGGAAAACACTGTATTGTCCCTATTACTCTAGCGGCGAGATACGCCAAGTAAATACTTGGGCCAAGCACATTCATTCGGATTTCGATTAGCTGGCAAAAGCGTTAGTTCACAACAAGAGAACTTTCGACTTCTTTACCTTTATTATTGCTGTTGTTACTGCTGGCTAATACGCTGGAGCTCGCAGGTCGCACGGGTAAATTGAGCGTACCACTGGCGTTGGAGGACGTCGGGGGTGGACTCACGGGATTAACCAGATGCAGGGGACTGTTGTCCACAGATTGTATACCCGAGTCAGGTGACACGTTCGAGGCGCTGGCGTACTCCGGCTCCCGAGGCTCGCCGCTCAACCTTTTGCTGAGCTGCTGCTTGCTGCCACGTCGCTTGCGCGGCTCCGATAGCAGTGCCGTTTTCTCCGCGAATTGCTGAAGCAGGGACGAACTATAGACGGGTACAGGATTGCGCTCGCTTATATTCTCGGAGGAGTCTGAGTCGGCGCCAAGTGACATACGCTCGATCGCCTTCGACACCAACCGCCCACTTTCCGAGTCCTCAAAGCCGTCGAATGCCGTGTCTTCGTGCTCTTGGTCTGGTAGGATTGCCGCAAGATCCTCCTGATTGATCTCTTGAAGCGGTTGCTGGTGCTGCTGCGACTGTACTGGCTGTTGCTGCTGCTGCGGCGGTTGTGGCTGTTGTTGCTGTTGTGATTGCGATTGTTGTTGTTGCTGCTGCTGCTGTTGAGGTTGTTGTTGTGGTTGTGGTTGTTGCTGCTGTTGCTGCTGTTGATGATAATGATGGTGATGGTGGTTATGAACTTGTTGGGTCTGTTGGGATTGTGGGACTGTCTGTACAACCCCCTTTAAGATAAAAATGGTAATAATCATGTATTTCATTATTTGGTTTTGAGAGGATGTCTGAATGAGATGAAATATGAAAAATATTAGAATAAGTGAAAAATGAAAAATTTAAGTGTACACTTACAATATAGTATACATTGCAGTTCTAAACAGTATATAAGAGATATAATCGTACTTGACTTTAGTTTGTTATAAATATAATGATAAAAAATAAAGCATCCCTTTGTAATAATTACTTTGCTTAATAAAGTTTTTTATTTATTCAAAACAGTAATGCAGAAGAAAAGAATTCTATAAAAGGATCTGTAACTAGAAATTGGATATTAAACGATAATATATAATTCATGGAAGTATTTATTAAATTAAATATTTGTAACTATCATTTATAAAGAATTAATCAATATATGCATAATTATAATAAAATTTGATATCAAATATATTTAATACAAAAATCAATTTTCAATGCTTGCTATACTAGCACATACTTAATTACAATAAATTACAAGGTTATTCATACAATTAGTATATATAACTGTATATACTTTATATGTATATACATATTATAATAATAATAAAGTGTAATAAAATAAAATTAGTCATATTTTTATAATAGAATTAAATTATCAATATTGTAAATCCAACATATTGTTATTGTTATTATCATTATTGTTACATTGTTATCGTTATATAAGAAAATTGAAATGTTTCTGTTTTGATTATTCTAGCAAGTTATTTCTTAATTTTGTGGTTTATAAAATAAGTATATATATTTATATGTGATTATCTACTAAAATTCTAATAATACTAGATCAAAGTCATTACAACCTGTTACATTAATTAAATAATTTATTATATGCTTACGTTAAAAATCTTTATATAATAAATTAAAATTAACTAACCACATTTGATTGTTGATGCTGAATTGGAACATGCTGATGTGGTTGAGAAAACTGTGTTGCCTGTTGCTGCAGTAATGTTTGTTGAATTTGGGAGCACGGCATTAAAGATTGAGTGATCGATGAATCAGAATCTTCACTACTGCAATCGGATGTCTAAAAATGAATAAATTTATTTTATTTGAATTTAGTTTTTTCATAAGAATAATAACTACAAATATTTTAACTGAAAAACGTTTACAAAAGATACTTTCTTATAAAAAATAATAATTTCTACGTTTTATGTCCTTCTATAAATAAATTTTATTTTTCGATAGAAATTTATTTGCTATATAAATAAAATAAATAAATACATATTTTTCAAAAATATATATAATATATTTTAAACATAGACTTTGGAAATATTTAGAATATTTTATTTTTACGAATGAATTTAATGATAGGTATATTTATGTGATTGTTTTTTCCTTTCTGACCTCTTTATGAAATCTATAAAGCCAGTAAATTATAGATATGTTTACCTTAGCAGCTCGACTTTTAGTCCTTCTTGGTAATAGACGTCGTGCTCTATCGCATCTTAATTTATCCAAATCTTCTTTTCTCGGCACTTTCATACTTATTTTTAATTTTAATCCGCCCTATAATTATTAAAAATAATAATCATGATTACATAGAATTTTAACGTTCAACTATATAAGCAAATACATTATTCTTATGTGCATTACCATTACCTGCTCAAAGTTTGTTTCTCGAATTGAAAATGTTTGCTCACTATGATCTGACGTGCAATCAGAATTTGATTCACTGTCACCATCACTGCTATCATTATCAGAATCTGAATTTGAATCCGAATAAGAACAACTACCATCACTACCTCCAGAACTTTCATCATCTGATTCAGAATCATTGTCTGAATTTATGGTAGTGACACCTATAAATAAAGTGAAATAATAAGATATATGAAAAAAGCATAAAATTACTTTTAAACTATTAATAGCATAAGAACTGAAAGTTAAAAAAATTTTTTAATTAAATTTCCATTAATGCTCACTTATAATCTTTTAACTTGTTCATTTTATAGTAATTTATTAAATTCAAGAAGTTCTTATTATTACGTTTAACATTACGGTAATGAATACATTAATATAAAATTACAAGTCATTGTACAAAAATTCATTGCAATGTCATACCAGTAACTGGATTCCAATTTCCACCATCTTTAATCGCATCCATGTCAACTGTAGAGGGAAGTTCTTGTTCTGGTTCGCCATCATTGCCATCCCAGTCCCAATTTTGCAATTCCAATTCTGATGGATGATGAATAACGGCATTCCACCCCGAATCACCAGACATGTTTTTGCTTATCTTACATCCACTGCATTTGTAAATAAACTCATCCCTTGGACTTTATTTTATCACTTCTTACAATTTTACAGTCTTACAGATTTCATCTTAATAGTGACAATGTTCTCAGTAAAATATCACACAGAGTTTATAAAAATAAAAAGCATTCATACAAATGCTTTTCAACATAGCACAAAGATTTCATTTCGCTGTAGATCACTATTCGTTTAAGTCAACAGTGAAAAAGCCTTCACAAGTTTAATACATTTGTGAATCTGAAAAAACAGTAAAATAAAATTTTGAAGTTATTTTCGTAATGGGTTCTATAGATATAATATAAAAATCTAATATATTAACACTTGATATATTAATAAAATTAATATGATCAATAGTATTTACAAATCTTCATTAGGATTCATTAAAATAAACTATTTATACTATAACACAATTATTCCATAAACTATTGAAATGATAATAATTTATTTGAAACAATGTTTACGTTTCTAAATTTGAATGCAAATATTTGTAAAAATATTGAGTTATACAAATCATGTTTATACTGTATACATTTAAAGATACTTGAAATATTTTATAAATTCTATATTATTATATAAAACAGATTAATATTTTCAATAATAATATATATTTATAAAACAAAAATTACTATAGATTCTTTTGCTCTTATATTTATCAATCTAATATCATGATCATACTATTAAACTATCTATAAAAGTACTGAGTAATATGTAAATAATTTTAGTATTTTAAATTAAATGTATAAGTAACCAACTAACAGTAAGTCTGTATCAAACTAGTTATTCTTAATTTAGACTTCTGTTTAAATGATTTTATATGTTATTTGAAATAAAGCAATAATTAACCAATTGTACTACTTTATAAATAAATATTATATAGACAGGTAATTTTAATTAAATTGTTACTACTCTTATATATAAACATTATATAATTCAACATATTGAATAATTAATTTTAAAAAATTTTAAACAATGTTTATACTGTAATTGCACTATCATAGTTTAATTAACATTATTATGTTGCTCATAAATACATGATAAAAAGCTATACAAACTGTTAAATAATAAATTTTGTCAATCGCAAAACAATAATAATCAATCATTCACTTACATAAAACAGTTTTATTTTAACATTTTAAAATTAAAAGAAGATTAAAAGAATTTAACATTTTGGTTTCAATACTTTTAATATCAATACAATAATTTAAAAATATTCATAAATTTGAATTATATTAGTTATAATAAATAAACCACAAAAGGTATGAAGTACGTTATATCATAGAACTCATACTGAATATAATAAAATTATAGTATTTTCATTAATCTTTATAACTTTCAATTTGAAAATACATATTCATTCATCATATAATAGTTCTATTAACCTTTACCAAATCTACTTCTAATAAACAAACTCCATCACACATCTACAACTTTTTCACAAAAATAGCACTTCTCAAATTATGTAATTATACAGTTACAGATGTGCAAAATTTCCTAAAAGTGGTAATTCCGTTACACATCAGCTATCACCAATTAATCTTTTAGCCTCGTTCACACAGAAATATCTTTAACCTAGAAAACAATGGATCATCTCACAATTTTCAACAAAGCTCAGATCTCTCATAAATAATGTATCAACATTACAATAGCTAAACACACGATTCTATCACTTTCACTGCACTATCAATCCTCAATTTCATAAACACTCATTTTTAAGTTAACGAGTACATTTCGTCGCTCACTCCACAGTGCCTCATAAATATAAGCCACCGCGAACCAATTCCATTCTTAACAGCTCCCTTTTTCAAAATAAAGCAAGACAGCAAAATCATTGCTCCAAAAATTATGCCACCACTCAGCAACACTTCTAACGAAAACAATTCTACAACCTCTATCAATTGCCCGCCGACGATACTCCCAAACACCGACAGCGTACACCTTAACAGCACATCAGCCAGATCAAACGAGCGGAAAAAATACGTCGAGTGTACGTAAAAGAAAAAAAGGAAGAACATCCACGACAAAGTAAAAGGTGCATTGGGAGGAGAATAGGAAGGTAGAGGCGATAGCGATCTCCGCGACGCTTGCGCGAGCCTTGCCCAAACGCCGACGAAGATCTCGGTGACAGCTGTTCCTGAAGAAGACGACAACCGCGACGACGACGACGGCGGTGGCGGCGACAGATGCAGCCAGGTGCGAGACTCCGTTACCAGCGCGTACGAACATGCGTGCTGTACAATTGGGGGAGCAAAATTGGCGCGAAACGAGAACGCGCGCGCCCTCCTCTCACCTAACATCCGCTCCTCGTCTTTCTCGCCCTTCCTTCCCATCCTTCGCTGTTATTATGCGTCACAAGCTTCCGCGGAACCGCCGTTTTTACATGTGCACCAGCTTCTACCAGCTAGTTCCACTTGGAGGAGTCGTTGACTTACTGTCTTAACGTGGAGACGCAAAAGGACGGCGACGACGACTACGACTACAACGACAACGACGACGACGACGACGACGACGACGACGACGACGACGACGACGACGACGTCGACGACAGCGACGGTGACGGGGGCATTGGGGACAACGTCGACGTTAGGAACGATCCGAACGACGGGGATGACGACGACGACGACGACCAAGACCAGGACCAAGACCAAGACAAAGACAAAGACAAAGACGAAGGCGGCGACGATAACGACGATGATGACAATAAGAAAAACACAGACGGCAGAAAAGAAAGAGATGAGAGAGAGACGGGAAAAAAGGAGTGTACATTTAACGGGGATCGGTACACGAGTTACGTTGAAGAAGGAATGTGACAAATACAGTGGGGCACAGGGTTTCACTCGCTCTCCTACCGTACACTCAAGCCTTCGAAGATGCCGCACTTGAATAATATTCAGGGTGATTGTGCCTGTTGAGATATTGTTGTTCCTATTTATTTATCCAACCAATGCTCCTTATCGGCCGGATTCACCTCGTGAATGACGAGGACGACTGTCACGGTTTCAGAAGTTCTTGACGCTGGCGGCCGCAAGCCTTCTCGAGAGAAGAGCAGAAGGTCCGCTCTGCTCCTGCCGTCGCCAGCAAATATGTGTGTATGCGCACGAGAATGTTTACGTCGCTCCGCTGGCACTGGCGCGCGCATACACACACACGCGCCGCGGGACGTGTGTGGCGTGTGCACTTTTAACGCGAGTTAGTACGCGCGAGCGCGCGCGCACGCACACAAAATGGCGGCGGCGCGAGGTCGTAGCGGTGTAGTGTCGTC
>JAPYYT010002564.1:0-17041 GCA_030522565.1 Ceratosolen corneri | reverse complement strand
TAGACAAAAAAAAAAGAAAGAAAAAAAAAGAAGAGAGAGAGAGGGGGGAGAAGGAGGGAAGCGCATGGCGGAGCGAACCTACGTATGAGCTCACTCGCCGCCAGGTTCGATCGCCGAACATTTATGCGCGTCAATTCGTAGACCGATGCCCATAACGAACATTGACGCTTAGTAACAGCTGTGTGTACAGGTAATTGGAAAAAGTGTCGAAGGAAGTGTATAACCGAGGAATTTCAGCCAATCAAATTCAGCGGCTGCGATGCCGATGTGTGCGCGGGAAGAATAATTTCTTTGGTCTTTTGCGTTCGTTAAGCGTTGGCATAAAATTCGCCATCACGACGGCAGTTGCTCGCACCGATGAAATGAGAATATACGTTGCTTAGGAATGAGGCCAACGACCTCTCTCTCTCCCTCTCCCTCTCTCCCAATATGCCGGTTATTAAAAATAACTGAAAATAGTTGGTAAAGAATTTTTATTGGCCTTTACGCGAGCGAAAATCAATAAAGTTATGAAGCAATTGTACTTCACTAGCAGCCCAATGCGCTCAGCCCTACCCACAATAAATAGCGCCGAGCAGAAATATTTTAAAATTTCTAAACTGGCCCTACCCACCTCTCCCTTTAATCAAACGCATCGCTTAGTATATTATTTATAATATTTTTCTCCGGCACACCGGCAACCTCGAACCCTCGTCGCCTCCCCACGAACCCCACACGCCTATCAAAAGCTATCGAAGCCTCTCTCTCTTAACAGTCCTAGTCCTAAAATTTACTCGGCCCACGTGGACACGTGGACGCACTCTTTGGCCTCATTTATATAAAATAAAGGCGAATTACATGGCAACCGCCAAGAATTTCATACTTTTGGCAGACAGCGAAAAAGCTCCCGCGCTTAAGTAGAAACACGTGCACCGAGAGGAGATCCTATACTACGCTCGACAGCTACAGCATCGCCAAGACAAAAAGCGCATTCATTGCTGGCGTCTCGTATAACGTCTCCTCTCGAGTAGCCTCATAAATCTGAAGCACCGCCAGGGTGGGGCCGAGGGGGAGAGGCGCGAGCGGCGAGGGTGGATGGTATGGTAAGAGAGAGATGGAGAGAGAGAGATGCCTTGACATTTTCGACTTGGCTTCGGAATGCGTGAGTAATGAGACTGAAAAGTAGAGCCGAAATGAGGAGCGAGAAAGAGGGAGAAGGACTTTTTCACTCCTCTCGGCTGTCCTTCGCCCGCGCCTTTAAATTCGAAACGAACAGATTTTTTTCGACACCCTGCGTCAACAAGCGAAAGAAACAAATAACTACGCATCAGAGGAAAAGTACCGCGCCCGAGTCCTGCTTCGTCTTTTTTTTAAAACCTCTCACTCCCTTCGACACACTTTTCTTTCATTTTCAATGTTTTCTCAAACAATAATTGTGCAACCTGTCCCTAAAAGATTTATTGCCGCCCTTACACGCGAGCCATTGTTTCAATAAACTACGACAATTCTCCTTCTTAAGGAAATTCTTAAGCAATCGTAACTGATTCTCTTTAGGACCGTGGACGTCGACAATATTTTAGCTCATTTTTAATGAAGATAATACGTAACTTTACGATTAGTCGTCATCTTAAACAGCTTTTATTAACTTTCCTCGCAGTGTGCTTTAAAAACTTTACGTTTATCTGATACTGAGCGTAAAGAGCGATATTATAAACAATTTGATAATCAACTTGTATGCAGTTAAATCTGCATTTTGAAAGGCGAACGTGGAAATACTAAATTTTCTATTACTCCCGGCAAATTATCTAATAAATCAAGGGCACATTTTAAAAAGGAAAAAGTGCAAGCTTGATATATTCTTATATAAAATAAATTATAATTAAGTGCCACGATACTTTAAGCGCAAATACGAATGAATAAGTACATTACCGATTTTCATTATAAAATATTGTAAATAAACGTTATTATTGACGCCGAGAAAATTCGTAGGAATTATGTGATTTGAGAATGTCGGAGAATAGTGAAATAAATCAATGAAAAATCTAAAATTGGTGCACAAACTGTTCAACTGCCAATTAAATGCTATGCACAGTATTAACAAAATAAACTGTCACTAAAGAAAGTGAGAGAGAGAGAGAAATAAATAAGCAATCTAAATTTAATCAATGGCACGGAAAATTTCAAGAATTTATGACTTCATACTATTCATGCACTCTAATTTTTCTTCCATCTATTTTTATAACATTTCATCGAAGCAGAAATTCTTACATTCATTAAATATTCATTAATTAAAATTTTTAGATAGTCCTCTTAATTAATTATTTCGAACAACCAAAAACTCTCTTTTAAATAATTAAAGATTGTAACATTTGCTTAAATAATCTCGACTTTTAGTTGAATAGTTAAAATAAATATAAACACGCTGCTTATCTCTTTGAAGAATATCAGTTTTTATCACAAGATACACAAAGTAAAATAAAACTATTTTTTAAACTTTTAAATTGTACAGCATCTATAATACTGCATTTTATTTAAGAATACAATTACTTCGATTGAGAAATATTTGTACCGAATTGTCGAAAGGAAAGAAATTTATTACAATATTTGATGGACAGGTAAGTGTAACGATTGAATAAGAAATCTCAGTACGCATTTAGCGAATATCTAGCTAATAAAAGTGAAAATAAAAATTTTTTCAAAAGTAACACGCAAATTGAATTATTAATGAAAAGAACGGAAAATACCAAAAAACATAAAAAGTCCTTGAAGTCTTAAGTTTAGTGTCGAGTGTCCGTAGTAAAAATTTTTGAAGCTAGGAGTTATTATATTTCAGGAATATAAATCCTGTAATTCGTTAATATCCGATAGTAATAAATTTGCTCGATATTTTTCCTAAAAATTTACTTATTTCCTCGATATAAGTGAATTGTAAACTTCGGTTTATATTACACTTATTATAAAATAATATCCTCCTTTAATTGTTAATGAAAATTTCTATGAAGTGTAATTTACCCTCAACTTTATTCAAAAAAAAAAAAAAAAGAAAGATTCAACTAAACAAATTTAACTTTTCATTAGCATTTTAAATGACTCATGTTTAATAATTGCTAAATCTCAGAACTATGATATTGAAAATTAAAGTAAAATACAATAATAAATCCATCGCCTACCTAAGGTTCCCTCACATTTCACACAAATTAACGTTTTAAGGAAGTTTGCGCAAGAAAATTAACTGTATATCGCACAACTTCCCCTACAATTTGAACGAAGGCATTTCTTAAATCGATTGTATTTTACTTACAAATTAAGTTAAATCAAACTGTTAAACTAGATCTAAATCTTAAATGATCAAATCATTTTCCCATAAATACATTGACATTATAATATTTTTATCACTTAACAACGTCTATTTATCATTACTATACAGTTGACTTATTATCTATATTTATTCATTCTATAAATTCAAATATATTATACATCTCCATTTATATAAATAAATAATACAATATTAACAGTAAAACTAGATACTTTTTTAAAAAGATATTTAATTATGTTACAATTGCTTATTGCTGGTTACCGTTTTTAAAAACAATTTCAAATGAAAAATATTCATATAACTCTGACGAATGTTAGCAATTGCTTTGTTAAATAACTGTGTAGTTAATTTTTTTAAAAATATATTATTAATATTGATTTAATTATCGTTGTGTTTAAATTATATTATTTGTTCATTAAAAGATAATGGAAATATACTTTGAATGAAAAAACTATATACACCATACAAAATGTCCATAATGTGATGTTTATTAAACATTAAAAAGTAATAAACTCTTGAGATAATTTTTTAATAATATAATTAGAATTATTTTATTTTAATATACTAATAATTAGTTGAAAGTAATCGGTATCGAATAAGTAAAAGTATACTAATTGTTTAAACATATAAATAAGAAAAGGTTTCGTGCTTGACAATTATATTACATTAATCAGTACTTGTTTAATTAAACAAAATTGAGTACTATATATATATATATACATATACACTTTT
The DNA here is from genome assembly GCA_030522565.1 of Ceratosolen corneri. NCBI lineage: Eukaryota > Metazoa > Arthropoda > Insecta > Hymenoptera > Agaonidae > Ceratosolen > Ceratosolen corneri. The sequence goes on along the minus strand of JAPYYT010002564.1, from coordinate 13,014 downwards.
ATATATGGCAAACATCTAATAATATACAGTTTGAATAGCAATAATATGTAGTTACCTAAAATGAGATAACTACTAAATTTTAAATAGAATAAACTAGATCTAATTGTACATAAAAGTTAATAAAAAAAAATAGTTAATTATTGAATAAAAAAATAGTATTTGTGGGAAAAATTCTAACCAAAGATTGAAAATCACTACTAAATTACTTTTATTTTTTATTTTTTGATTCAAAGGATTTTTGAAAATGTTATGTGAATGTAGATTAAAATATTTCAGAATTAATTGCTTATAATGATCAACTGATTATACTAGAAGAGAAATCCATATACATGTATATACATATATATATTTTAAGTAACAGCAATATTTATTATAATGTTTTAATAAATAGCCAAGCACGAAGAAATAAGTAGATGAAAAATTATAGCAGCGTATTGATATTAAACAGTATTTATAAAATTTAAATTGAAAAATATAAACATTAGATTTTTGTATGTCAAGAAACGTTATTTCTTGAAATGTAAAAATTACTTTTGAAGTAAACGAAAAAAATAGTGTATTTATGTTTGCGTGTATTTATGATTATTATTTTTCTTGAAAGAATATTCATAAAAAATATATTTATCGTGAATGTTGCTGTATAAATTGAATTAAATAATCGGCATTTAGAATAAAAGCAGAGAGACAGGATAGCTTGACATTTAGAGAAAACAGAGAAAAACAATGAAACAGGTTGCAAACTCAACTGTTACGAAAACTATTGTAGATCATCAATAAGTCATAATAAAGAAATGTACTTTATACCATTAAGCTCAAATCTATTATCAGTTGAGAAATAACTGGAGAAGCAACTGTATCTCAGATATCGTTTGAACTTCAATGGCAATAGCTACCCAATTATTAAGAACAATGAAGTTTTTGTAATATCAATTTCCTAAGACTGTATATGAAGATTTCAACATTGAAGGCAATTGACAATGAAGCGCTTGCGCATCTTCGATAAAAATTCTGAAATCTATGCTTTCAAGTAGAAAAAGCGTGACAACAGCTAGGGAGCAAAGGCTATAAATATAGGGAATGCATTTTACAAAATCATTTGCAAATCAATACAAAGTCAATACAAAATCAATACAAAGCTTGACTTTTAATGAAAATTAGGATTGACAAAAAGGAATTAGCATATCTTTGAACAGCACTGTAAAGTAAATAACAGCACGAGAAGTAGAAATAATTAAAAACTTCTTGTTTGATGAATAAATATATGATATAATGTGTTAAAATGAAAACGATAGAGCATCGATGGAAAGGAAATGTAAAGAGTTCTTGCTAAAACAGTAGAAAATTTCGAGAAATTAAATGAAAATTCAAAAAAAAAAAAATTCCACTGTTAGATCCAATAAATTTAGAAATATAATTGTTTGGCCTAAAAAGGAATTAATTCATCAAAAGTCAAGAAAATGTGTGCCTGTAGAATCAGGAAGGATGAAAAAATCACATTGCAAATAAATGGGTCACTTGCACGTGCTTAGCCACAATTCGACAAAGAAAACGTACGACAATTAGCGAAACACTGCTTAAGCTTTGTAAGAAAGTAAGACAAAAAATACAATTAGAAAAGAACTTTAGTCATTACTGGAGAGCGAGGCATCGCATGTCGTGCCAACATCACCAGAAAATCATCCGCATTATTGTCCGCAACTGGGTCTTTAAAGAAAAGCAGATTATAAAAGGACAAGTCAGCAAGTACAAGACAAGACTTATTGTATTACAAGCTTAATCTCCAAAGTATATATTAGCAAATGAAGAGATATTTACGCCGAAAGTACAGTGAAGAAGAGAGATTTTCAAGCTCTAATTACAGTAGTGGGCGTTGAAGATATAACTGTAGAGCATTTTGATTGGAAAATTGCTTGTCAAACTGATGCATTTAAAAGCAAAATAATCCAGTTATTATAAAAAATATGATATATATGATATATATGGGATGGGAGAAACGAGCAAATGATGAAACGAAAATGATAATGGTATTTGAAATTTTGTTTAATTCAGACAAAACAGTACCGATTAATTTTACTTTTGCACACAAATGCGGGGGAAAATAAAATAATGTATTTTACAATTGACCTTCATAATTCTATAAGTTTTGCTAAAAATGCAGAATTAAGTAATGAATGTAAAGGGAATGGTGGACGTTTTTTTAATTTTAGATTGCCAAATTGACAGTTTGTTTTTACGGCGCGTAAAGAAGATTTTATGCATATTGCGATCGAAAAATTCCATCTGCTTCAACATATCTTTGAGCTGAGACTTTGAGCTGAGTAAAAATGGACAAATGAACAGTCAAAAGCCAATGTGTAAGCTGCTCTAATCAGCCCACTCTACCGAAATATGATAAAAATATTATTTGACCATTTAATTATTTGTATGAAATTGTAAATTTGAGGATAGAGCGTTAATGTTAACGTGAAATAACGAAAAGTTAAAACAATTGGCCAGGTCGACCAAGATTGTTAAGCATATCTTAAGTCAGCTTGATCTACATCTACCGAAATCTACATCTACCGAAATCTGCGCATAATTTCCATGCATTTTTTATCAAAAGCTTTGTAGCTGACGTACTTAATAAGGCCTTGAGTGACGCGAACAATGCCATCAGATTTAATGGAACGTGTCAAGGCCACTAAGCGACTCCTCCTCAGTTTACTACGACCAATACGCAAAGCAAATGTAGCTCTGCTGTTCATATAACTCAGAAATCATATAACTCAGAAGCTCCCGAAGCCCATCGAAAGTCGCAGCATCCGACTGATTAGCAATAATCGGCCTTATTCCTTAGCCCCTGCTCAGCAATTCTTTTGACCGGCAACTCCAAGCCACTGTGCTCCAGGTTGAAGTGCCGAGCCACTGTTAGCCGATCATTATCGTTGCTTTGCTGCCATAATTTGGCATTCAGCGTCAAAGAGACAATATCCACTTCAATCAAAAGGCGAAGCTTCATACGCCACCTCAGCAAGAGTGCTGGGCTGCTGAATATTACGAGAACGGCTCTCCTCACACCCCCACACACACACACACCTCCCTCTCGCCTCAACAGTCGCTGTTCTTTCAGCCAACCGGCTCCTTTCAACCTGACATAAATCATAAAATCTCCTCTGCCGCATGCACGGACAGACACTTGCATATCTGTTGTTTAGCTCGGGAGGGAGATAGCAATCGTGTCGAAACTATGCTAATATGCAGCAGACAAGCCCAAAGCAATCTATCCGTCTCCCTCCCCTCTCTCTATACAAACAGACGCGCTTCAATGGATGTTTGCCCTGTACTTTTACTACCAACTAATAAATAATATCGATTGAAAGAGAATTACAGACGAAAAGAAAAGGGAACAGGACAGTAAAGTACCTTGAGATGCGTACAAAAAAGTCTAATCTTTATCTCTGTCCTCTTTCACCCGTGCCCACCAACATTAGCAGCATACTTTCATATAATCGTTGGCTCGCTGCATCAGGCGCATGCGTTCCCGTGCTAATCCAATAAAATTATCCAATGAAATTACAAGCACTTATTACTCTGCCTCTTGTAAATCTCCCTCCTACATAACGAGGTTATTCGTTGTAAACTTGCTTTTTAACCGAAACTCCGCAAGGCTAATTAATTTCTGAAGCTAACGAGAGTACAAACATTTAATGCACTGCGGCGAATTCAATAATAGGAACTTTTTCATCCCAGCCTTTAGAAGTATTTAGTGGAGCATAATAGTGCCGAAGCTTTAAATGACTTGACACACAATTATATTCCCCTTCTCGCATCGCCCGAAACAATTGCAGTGCGCAATGCTCTTGGCGCGCGACATGGAGAGCGAGCGGGACGCACTCTCTCGTTACCTCTAAGCCTATCATTTATCAGCGAAGGCATTAAGAAATTTTCACGACAACGCGGCCATCGGACCAAGCCCCCGATCGCCCAATAATTTCCCGTCGAGCCACTCGATTTTTCCATCCTCGCCACACCCGTCATCAACAACTCGAACCCACATCATCTACGAAGCAAATACGCGTCACCCACACTCAACGGCTACATTCGGCCCACGCAAATCTACTAAAGCACTTTGTATGGCTCGAGATTTAATTAACAATCTGACAAAGCCTTCATTTCCACAGTTGGCTAGTGTTTACATACATATGCGTAGTTGGCCACGAGTAGAGCGGAGAATTCGCGAATTTCCCAAGGAGGCACCCCGCCATATAATCAGGACTTTTACCTCGGCGAGCCCGTTCATTAGCCGAAAAAAAGTCTTTAGCGCAAAGTCAGAGACGTTGAGAGAGAGTTAGATTTTCAGATGGCCGTGAAATGTGTGAAAAGTCGGGGCAAGAAGAGTTCTTTTGGCGGGAGGTCGGGCGCGATGAAATAAGCGTTTGGAAGTTTCCTCGAGCCAGGAAGATACACGCCTGCCAACTAAACACGTCATCGCTCAAAGTGCGCGTAATGGCAATAAGCCTGATTAGAGCGCAATGTCACTACAGTGATTATGCCATCCGAAACAATGGGCGCGAGCAGTATTTCGAAAGTGGCTCAAGTTGGAAAATCCAGTGTGCGAGCGAGCCGAGGGAGCCTCGAGGATGGAAAATTGCGAGAGGAAGACGTTGGGCAGGGAGGCGAGTCTTTAAGGGGAAAAGTTAATGTGGGACAGGAACTACTTGAAAATCAAAAGCCTGTCCAGAAAACTAATCCAACTGCTTTTTCCTTGGAGTGGAACATCAAAGTACTCTTCTCACTAGCTCCTGCAGGGCCACTCCTGGGTGGTACGTAATGTACACTACTTGTGAAATGTACGGACGAGCGCATAAATACACGCAAAGAACGGAACACGTTAACTGCCTGCGGGAAAAATGCAGCTTACGCATATATTCTCCTCTCGCTTTCTTTCCTCTTTGCTTTTTTTTCTCTCTCTCTCTCTCGCTCATTTTATACATCTCGTTCCAGCGCTTTTCTTTGCTCGTTTGTTCGTATTTTTCTGACCTCACGTGCCCCACAGATATAGCATGAATAACGAATTAATTTAATTTAATTTAATCAAAGGACGTTTAAGTTGAAGCAATTTCTGTTGCGAGTACCTTTTTTTTTTTCACTCTTTTTTCGCTTTTTTTTTCTCTCTCTCTTCTTTTAATTATACTGCAAGTGCATTTCATACGTAAAAATTGAAATTTAACTTCTCGTATATTACTGTTTATTGAAAATTAAAACATTATCCCCTGAAAAATTATTAAAATAATGTTAGAGACTTGTTGGGGCGGTGATAATTTTCAAAAATTATATTTACATTTGTTATAAAGCTAATGGCTGCTATGTGTGGCAATAACGTCGTTGATTTTTAATTGTACATTCATTGTTTTGCTTTTTTTGTTTTTGTTTTTTCTCTATAGAGACAAGTTCCAAAAAGCCGAATATAATATATTTTGAAAAATCTAATGCTCTATTCTATTAGATATAAATGTTTGCCGCTTGGCATAATTACAATTGAAATGGTGAAATTTCTTATTACGTTATGGCTACCTGCACTCTCACTAATCTAATTTCTAATTGTTTAAAACTTTTAAAATATTAATTATACGTATTACTAACAACATTGTAATTCGAGATTCTCAACTGAAAAAAAAGAAAGAAAAAGGAAGAAAAAAGGGAAAAGAATGCAATTTACATTTGCGTCAAGTTTCGATGCAATTTAAGTGAAGTTAATTGAGCTTGGGATTGATTTTGAGTAAAAAATCAGATATCGAAATGGAAAAAGCTAATGAAGTATCCAACGAGAAATAGCCAATACGTTTAGTGCTGGGGGATATCAGCTGAATTTTTATTTATATTGGCATAAATTATGTAAAGTGTGCGATAGATAATTTATAAAGCATTCAATGTATTTCGAAATGGACTCGTTCGCCCAAACTATCCACACGGGGTGTGCCTTTTTCATAAAAAGCGATGAACTTTTTCTTGTAAAATATACCCAATATAAAATATAAAATGTGCATATTACGTAACGTTACAAATCCCTCTTTGCTCCTTCCTCTTTTTTTCTCTTTTTGCTTTGTAGCGCGTGTTGCTTCTTCCTCGCGCACGTGAAAAATATCATTCTATTGTGTGCCGGTATGATGAAAAAGGAAAGAAAGAGCGGACGTTAGAGAGAGAGAGAGAGAGAGGTAACTCGTAGTTGCGATAAAAAAAGATAAACAAGATAAAAAAAAAAAAAGGACCACTCGAGTGAGGGCTTCCTCTAGGTTATAAAACCTCTCGTACGTCGACCCTTTGTTATTCTAAATAAACGCATTTATTTAAGAGCAAGTGTATGTCGTGCAATCAGCTTTCCTCGGTTTTTCTTTGGTGGTCGAGCGGGGCCGAACGTCGTGCCGCGGCGAGGATCGGAAAGCCATGAAAGCTCGGTATTAAAAACCTTTTTTCTACGCCACGGCCAAAATTACGAATTCTTAAGTGTTAACGGGGCGACACATGCATACTGTATAAGAATAATATCCACAGTTCTTTTAGGAATAACCTTTTGAGGGCGGAATTTATGTGTCTCTTTTTCACCGACTTGCTGCCTCCACGAAATAGCTTTTAATATTGCTTTTGCTTTCAAAGCATTCTTTTCAAGTTACAGAAATAAATTGGATTTCGCCTTGCTGTTCGTGAGCAATTCACTTTTCAAATAGAATTTCAACAGGTTTTCGAGAGGCTTTTTTACACACAACAGTAATAATCACTTTTTCACAATATTGAATATTCCCGGATATATAAGCGTTTAATTGTGGCCTCGGCTCTACTCGCCTCTACATGCAAATCTACAGGCTAGAAATAATTTATTCTTGCTTGCTTGCGAGCAGTTCAAATTCAAATTCGCGGGCGGGCGGGGGGGATGAACATTTGAAAGCAATTTTTCAACCAAGAAGAAGAAAAAGATGAGAGCCCTAGTTTACCGGCCCTCATTATTCCTCTTCATTTGTCATCCCCTTTCTTCCAATTATTAATTGCCAACTTTGAAACTGTCCAATGCCTGACAACAAATTGAACGATTTGCTTAATCGTAATAATAATAATGGCAATATGAAATCGCCTCTTTATTATTATTTTTTTCTCGTATATTACAGGTCAAGTGACAAAATTGACGAAATTATAAAAATAATTGAATTCTTTAATTTAAGCGGAGCAGAAACTAAAAGTCACTTTTTTTGTTCAGCCTCTCGAAAAAACCATTTCTCGTATAATTCCAAGTGATTTAATAAAAATATTGAAAAGCATTATTTTATTCCCACTTGTAAAAATAAACTTCAGCAACAAGGAACTCAATGTGAAAATGCAAAAAAGATGTACCGTAATTGCAAATAACATATATAAAAAATAGGCGTACAAAGTTCGAGCTTAATTGGTAAAAATCACAGAGGGAAAACTTTTTACGCATCCACAGGATAAAGCGGTCCAAGTTTTAAAGCTAAAGCAAATAATACGAAAGATCTGCAATGGAGTTATTTGTAAATCAAATTCACCACGACATTAACTAGGGGAGATGAAAAAATATTCCATTACATCGCAACTACCCTAACCTCTTCGATACATTGGCAATGCAACGGATTCGCTTACGTTCGCCCATTAATTAAAATACTCCTTTAGATGCAAAAGCCTTCGACCTAACGCCAAAAGCTTTTAAATAACTAGAAACGCTCGAACCCTCTCATTACACACCGACAGCACATCGCAATCTCCCAATCCCCCTCCCCCAGGACCCACTCCACCCACACATCTTCGATTAATAATCATGCCGTCACTATACAGTCGCAAATCAATATCACCCTTCGACGGCCATATTTGGCTGATTATGCAGTGTCCCTGAGAGCCGCGAGAAATGCGCGAGGGAAGAGTGGCTGCCGACAGGCCGGCCAACAGCTTCCTCGAGTCTATAATCGCGAGGCAGGCGAAATAATTCGCCGGGGCTGCGGTGCGTAGCCGAGGGAAAAAAAGGCGAGAGAAAAGAAGGCAACGACAGCCAAAATAAAGCAAAGTAAATAGTCGGCTGCTGAGCTGTTGGTGGCGGTGGTAGGGGGGGGCGGTGGCGAGGGACGAAATTCTCGGAGCGCAAAGGTAAGCCGAGCGTATGGGCTATGAGCGTAAGAGAGAGAGAGAGAGAGCGCGGGCGGCGAAGGTGGAGGTTAAAGAGGAGAAAAAAGGGAAGGCGAGGAGGTAATGTGGGAGGCGAGAGGTGAGAGGACCACCGCACACTTGGAGTGTGCTTGCTCTGCTGGCAAAGGTTTACCTTTCGTTGGACAGGAGGGCCATGGTTTTCGACTGGCCCCGCCGACGTTTGCACGCCCCACTCTGTCCCTCCGTTTTGTTCAATCTCGCTATCTGCGCACCTATCTTCCTCCCGAACTCTTGCACGCTTGATCACGATTTTCCAGGTAGGAGAGGCTCAGAAATGGAGGGCCGACGATGAGCTTTGCCGCGGTGGATTACACTTTCAATCGGCCGTGCATTATATCTGCTCCGAATCTGCCTCCGATCTGGCAAATAAACTCGTGGCTCGACTCATGATCTAGAGGGCTGAGACGCCACCTCTCGATCCTCGCGATCGTTTTTACTTCCCTATCATCCGCGTGCACGGGTTTGCCACGAATATTGTGTATTTGTAAGGGAGTGCAGTATAGGGTGGGAGAGGCGCTTGTGGCCGGGATTTCTCAATGACCGGGAATATGGCATTTTAAAAGGTATATCCTCCGACATAATAGAGAGAGACGCTCTCTCGCGTTGCTTTTCGGGAAAAATCGATCGCGGACTTTTGCCACTGTTAAAGAAGGAAAATTCGCTTCTTTTCGGTATCGCTGCTTCTGCTCCCTCGATTTATGGGTGCGGGGATGTTGCTATGCTCGCTTGTTTCTCGAAACTGATGAGCGAACATTATTCAACGAGATCTTCAAAGACGTGAAACATTTCTTTTTACTAAATAAGAATAAGAGATAAGGAGTAGGGTCAAATTGCATCGAGGTAAGTTGTAATGTGAACAAAATTACCAAACATTATGGAAAGGGAAGCCTCGAGACTAAGGCAAAAACATTAACCATCTGCATACCATAAATATCGCTTTTAAATAAATATGGTGAATTTCATATAAATGCGGTTTTTCCGTTCTGGACTTGAATTTTGAAAATTCAACTTTCCACTAACACGACATGTGCAAACGTATGAATAACCATATTTTTACGTTATTTTTACGTTATTTTTACGTCATTATTACTCCTGTAATCCTTCGCTCTTATAATTTGATACTCTCACTAGACATTATATATAATATATAAAAGTTAACATATTAAATATAGCACAACATTTTTTTAGATATTTTTGAAATCTTCATAGTCCAAAGATTTATTCTACAAACAGGAGAGATGGCACTTATTGTTTTTCCGCCTTCAAGTAATTCTAATTATAAGTTTTTTGCATAAAGCATAACGATGGCATTTCCCTTTAATATAAAAGTATTTAAACGTGCCCTTTAAGAAACAAAAAAATAAAAATAAAAAAATAGCAAAAACTAAATTTAAAACTCCAAATGTCGAGGTAAGAGTGAAATAGAGCGCTGTAATAGTAACGCGAATAAAATATATTTCTTTAGCCATAATTTATTTTACTTAATACTTTTAAGCATAATAATATTATGACTAAAGTAATAAAAGAATAAGACAAGTGATTTCGTATATATAATTTTTGCTACTACAGCGTAATTCGAATCATTTCCCCATTAATTTTTTAAAATAATGAATACACATTAATCGATAATTTTATACTTTTGCAAAGTTTTTTTATTACGTTGTAATGAATGAAAAATTGCGAAGAAAAAAACATTAACATTTCGCATGAAAAATGGTTGTAAAATAGTGAATACATAAAACAAAGGATGAATCACGATGAGAAACAGTTTTTCAATAAATATGGAATATAATAATTTAAAGTTGATATTTTTATGCTTAAACTAATAAAAATATTTACTCCCTTCCACACACACACACACACACACACGCACCCATAAAGCTCACACAGTCAAATCGTATAATCAAGCGTGTAGTTAGATCAATACACAATCGGATTATTTAACTAATAATTGTTCAAATTAGATATTTAATTGGATATTTAAGATAGTCGAGATTTCCTAATTACTTTCGAAATTTGATTCTTTATGCAATCGATAGTAGCGTGATCTGACTCAACTTGTAAAACTACTAATTTCATGCAGGGGTTTAATGATAAAACATAACCTACAAATAATAAAGAATTACCTGGAGCTGGAACTTTCGATTTTCCCGATGAATACCGAATGTAACAAAACTCAGCGCAATCTGTACACTTTCTTTTATTCACTTTGTACTCACATCACATATACTGCGCCATATAACAGACAATAGGGATAAATAAAAAGTTATTTTTTATATGTCAATTACAGGCTCAAAGGAAAATTAAATTCTATTTGTTGTAGTAATAACATTTCTCTACGAACGATTCGGATTGCGCAATAATAATAGATGTTTTCTTTTTTTTTTTATCACTTTTTCGTGTCGACAAACGTTACGTTTAATAGGGGATTTTCATTTAATAGTGTTTCTTGTTTTTTTTTTTAGCGAACGCGTCCTCTCTATTTTATAATATGAAATCTTTGGACGCATAATTGCGTAGTTGTAACATGTCATAAATTTCATTTGACCAATTTCACTAATTGTACTAACAAAGGATTCTTCATGTTAGTATTAATTAAATCATAATTTCGACAGTCTTTTTAATCCGTTTGGCGCTACTGCATTTTGACGTACTTAAAAATATAATTAAACATCGGCCTCGTCTGTGGCGAAACATTCCCCTAATTATAATGGGAATTCAATAATTCTATACGGTACGAGAATTGGCCGAAGAAATATTTGAAAAAAATAAATAATCTTGTCAAATTTATGTACGTTTGTAGCAAATTAATATTCAAAATTAATTGTTTAATTACGATAGTTTTAATAAAATACAATTTAATAATGTTATTGACGTAATTGCAGTCGCTTTCCAAACACTCGCTTATCAATGCCACTAGTTTCATTTGTTCAAGATGATTAAAACTAATTGGTGCATTTCTTCAAAAAAAAAAAATTAAATTCTAATGCCCCGATAAGGAATTACCATAGTATTGCTTACCCCGTATTTTTAGAAAGTTTCTTGATGGATGGGTTAACATTGAAAATGACTTTTTCTAATTAATTTTATGTTTATTAAAAGCATCAATCTTAGTCCGTACGAATATCGATCTTAAATTGGTCAACTGGAAATTATTTAGAATATATGCTAATTAGCTTCTTTTAGCCAAGCAGATTTCATGCAGAAAAGTAAAATTATGTTGACACGTATGCTGACGTTTGCGTTTGTTCCAATTGTATATCAATGATCGTGTAATATATCTCCGAGGTGATTGTAATACTTATTAATGTAAGGGAACGCGAGTCTATTAATGTGACACGCAAAAATATTTTAAACCTTTGGCCAAACATTCTTCCGAAACTAGATGATTTTTGTCCCGAAAACAGAATATTATTTTACACTCTCAAGCTCTTCGATTCAACAATTAGCACTTGAGCCATCGATGTAACTTTAATCTATTATGGTAACTTTACTTAACTTCAGATTATTAACTATTAATAATCTTTGAAATTCAAAGAAAAAAAAAAATCGTTTTAATGTTTTCATTTTTTTTCCCCCCCTTTTCCTATTTCCATTTCTTCCATTTCAATGTACAAAATATAAAATACTCTATAACCCAGTACAATCATTTCGAATGAAAGTTAAAATGATTTCTTCAGTTTATTTAGTATTAAAGTTCGCAAACATCTGTAAATGTAACATTATTTTCACTATTCCCTTTCATTTAGAATCTTTTTTTTTTTTTTTTTGCATTTTAATATACGCCTTTGATAACAAGATTCTACAACTATTTCCAAATAAAACAGTGGAAATTTAAATAATTAAAGGCTAATAATGTATACTTTTTATTAAATATTGACACTACTCGAATGCATAGAAGAATAAATAATTGAAGAATAATTTCTATGTGTAATTGTCATTTGTAAGATGATGTATTTATAGGAGATTGCGAGGATATTTGGAAAATATAATGAATAAAACCATTATTTTTCAAACAATAAGAATATTTGTTAAAAGAATGACGTTAAAGCGCCAATCGATATTCGCTTTCGCGAATCTCAGAGATATTTAATATTTAAAAAGTCATCTCCATTATACATGCAACAAGACAATGTAAAAGCCAAGCTTATGCCTTAACATTCATGATTCCGTGAGAAAAAAAAATTAAAAAAATCAAAGTGATGAAGTGATGTTAAAAAATAAGAGAACAGAAGTGAGAGATTGAACTGCGCGCAAAAAGTCAAGAACAAAAGGCAAAAAACATTAAGAATAAAGCGACTATTTTCACTAGTGCTTGAAAGAAAAACTCGGGGAGAAAAAGTAAGAAACAACGAGAGAAGAAGCCACACTGAACGATATCCTTGACTTTATCTCTCTCTCTCCCGCCCGTCCATTCGCTTCCTCCTCCCAAGGAAAAGTCAAAATCTATGCGGCAGGGACGAAATAACGAACGGTAGAAGGGAGGAAATCTTTTTCTGTAATTTCCACGACGCAGCCGAAGACGAGAGGCCGCGCGCATATATCTGTCTATATATATATATATATATATATATATATACATATATATCCTGGGAATATAAGGAAGAGGCAGCAAGGAAAGGGTGTAAGCTCGCGCGCGTCGAATTATAGGGAAGATTACGAGATTGCCACGAGGGGATTACTAAGACGGCTCCCGGGGACGTCCAATCTCAAGGATAAACACTTTCCGACGCTCTTACCGCGTTCTCGGCTCGCGAAAGCGCCAGCTTTTTCTTCTCTGCCCCCCCGCCCCCCCCCCCCCCCCCCCCCCCCCCCCCCCCCCCCCCC
>JAPYYT010002563.1:0-17042 GCA_030522565.1 Ceratosolen corneri | reverse complement strand
TAGTAAAGATCAAGACCGCTTAATTTTGTATGTAAAACTAAACTTGTGCAACTAAACTTTTCATCTGATTTTCAATAAATATCAGTCCACAGTGTTAAACTCGACCCCCCGCGTCTGTGTTTTTTTTCTACCCTGCCATCTCTCCTCTACCACGATCGGCCTCTCCCCCCTCCATCTTCGGGAGAGCTCACATCGGGATTGTCGCCCGAACAATAATAATTGTTCCATTCTTGTTGTACTGTGGATGATATACCTATTGTGCGTTGTGTGTGTGTGTGTGAGAAATAGTGTAGAAGTCGCGGATGAACCATGAATAGTAATCGATAATGATTTTGATGCGTAAATTGAGAATCAATGATATTGAAAGTCCACCGTGCGGCTTAGCCCCTTTTAAACTGAGATTGATGTAACAAATTCTATTACGATGCAATGTTCAATTGTAAGTTGACCCTGCGTTCTTTTTCTCTCTTACGTACTGCGCAAGTAGTCCCAAGAAGGTCCCTGACCTTACCCCTGAGCGAGCGGATTGCAGCATTTTGTGTTCCAGACTCAGATGCGCAAAAAGGGCAGGTTCCCTCTACGTACGTTGTTGCTGAATGGCTGGTGCTATCAAATCTGTCTTGATAACAAACTTGCCTCACTTCAGCCGTAGGGACTGCTTCTACTTCGAAACCTTTCACGGCGGCGCTTAAGTGAACGCTTCAAATGAACACTGTACGTTAATCGAAGACAACGAAAATAGCACTGACTCGACGGCTCACTTTGCACTCACAGTTCGCATCGCGACTTTTCGCCGCCCCGTCGAAACTAATTCACTCGATTTTTTTCATTGGTCCCGCGATTGGTAATTTGTTACACTAATTGTTATTGATGCACTGAGTTTTTTGTTCCTTTGATTTTAGACCGATAGACAGGCCTTTGTCCGCCCGCGGCTGAGCGGGAAAGCCGTTAAGTCATCTTGTTTTGACTATCCCGGGCCAAGTGGCGACAATTGTACTTACACGTGTACTTTCCTTCTGGATCTTTTTAGCAATAACCGTTGTGTCTTTAGAGTATGAACGTTTCTTTAATCTCTGATTTTGTACCGCACTTTTATGTTCTTAAACACCTATAATCAAATTACATGGCGACGACAAAACGGTTGGTTTATTATACGGATTTCTGAACAATATCCGAAAAAAAATAAGATACGATATTCATAAATATATGGTAAAGAATATAAATGTTTCTTATGAATTTCAAAATTTAAATTAAAGATAAATTGAGCCATTAGCATTCATGATTATAATATTATTCTCGTTATGAAATATAGCTATTGGAATGCCTAAGTATATCACAGATTAAATCATCTAGTTTTAAACGTAATAAATGCCATAATATATAAAGTAGTTACGTACATTCTTAGTATTGATATTGACGTTATAAGTTTTCTTTGAAAATTTATTTCATGTGATTAACGTATAACTTTTCGATTCTATTTCTTAGTTTATCTTTATTTTAGGATAGTTTGTATTATAAACCGTGTTCGGGAAATAAACCCGAGAATACACTTTCCCAGGTGGTGAGAGGGAGAGGCGAATAGTAGAGGTAGAGGGATAGTAGGGTAGAATAAAACAAAGGCGAAGACGGCATTGGTAATGCTGTAAAACGCTGTTTATTTTAACGTATTGAAATATAATGCTGTCTTTGGACCTTGTGGTATAATTATAATACTGTTTTAATTTAGAATTACAGATATTGAACTATCTTAACATTCAGACATGAATTCAACACCACGATAGCTTGACGTGAATTTATAAATATGTTAAGTTTCGTGAGTTTAATTAAAAGTTGCTTATTTCCGCGCGGACGAAATCTTCAGGCGTAAGTTGAATCTTACGACGCTTGGAGTGTTGTTATGTTTTATAAATTATGTGTCATTGTAGTCCAGACTGCTGCAATATTCAGGCGAAAATTCTCTACACTTGTTTTCTATACTAGTGTACATATACATATATATATTGTTCGGGAATTAACACGAAAAAAAATTCTACCAAGATGGTGTGAGGGAGAATATTGAAATATAATGGTGTCTTTAGACAATATGATATTAATATAATGCTGTGAAAATGCTTATGAATTATATGTCATTGTAGTCCATACTGCAGCAATATTCAGACGAAAATCGAATCTTACTAAGCATGGATTTGTGTTACTTTAGATCAACAGGATTTGTGTCTGCTTACTGGAATTGAGTCTGAGCCAAGTACTGTTTATGCTGCGTGTAATTGATCCGTGCCGCATTAGTCGCGGCTGCCTTAACTAAACTGTCTGAGCTTGCTCGCGAGTACCTGTGTGCAGGGCGATTGAATCTCGGTGAATCTTTTGAATTGAATCTTCGCTGTTTCGATTGTGTCGTTGTGAGTAGCATAATCCAGAGTCTTGCTTCCCTCTCAGTGCGTAACTTGAACCATATTTTAAATGATCTAATAATATATACACTTTAATGCATCAAAGATAAATTAGATTAAAGACCACATTATAAAATATATTGATTTTATGTAAAATACTATTATTTTACAATGATTTTGAAATAGATTTATGAAATATATCATAAACTAAAAGTTGTTTAAAAGTATTATTAACTAATTTTTATCTAATACTTTCCATATAATTCTGTTACTTTTGCGTTAAATAAAAAATTGGTATAAAACTATGATTAACATAATAAAATTATAATTATTAATAATAAAAATACATATAAAGTACAAGAATTCGAATTTTTTGTTTTGAACAAAAATAATTCGATCTGTTCTATTAATTTATAAGTTAAAAAAAGCAGCTAATACTATTATTTTACAATCAAATTTAAATGAATTTAATTGTTCGAGAACCGAATAGAAACTCGAAAGTCACTAAATAATATTGTTTCTTTTGACATTTCTTTTGAATACTTTTTTCTTAATTTCTTTTGAATGTTTATGATTACCAGATGGCCCCGAAGAGCCAACTAATTGTCTGATAATATTTCATATATATATTTTCGCGTTGACAGTGATTTGAAACGGTCCAATTTTCCCAGCATTACATTCCAAAGATTAGCGATGGTCAATATGACTATCACGTGCATTGCAAGGTGCGTAGTAGTGTGGATCACAATGACATAATTCATACAACGTAAAACCACTCCAAGCGTTGTGATATTCAAAGTTATGCTTGAATATTGCGCCCCTACGGAAATAAACAACTGTTAATTAAATTCACGAAATTCAACACATTTTGTAAATTCACTTCAAACTATATTCACGTGGTATTCAATTCATGTCTGAATAGTAAAGTAGTTCAAGATTAATATTTAAAATTAAAATAGCATTCTATTTATACCATATCGTGTAAAGACAGCATTATATTTTAATATTTTAAAATAAACAGTGTTTTACAGCATTACCAACACTGTCTTCGCCTTTGTTTTACTTTACCCTGCTATCTCTCCACCTCTATTGTTCGCCTCTCCTTCACACCTCTTTGGGAAACCTTTTCTCAGCTAGTATTATCAAAATCATTGTAATGTTCATAAAAATGAAAATTCTTTTTAAACAGATGCTGTGTATTATAATTTTTTATGTACAAACATGCTTTAACTTTACATTATTAATAGTTGAAATTTGATAAAGAATACAATTTAATTTACCTTTGGCTTGTCGTCTGCGTTTACAATCAAAATCTAATCTACGTCCCTGTAACTTCTTTCTATGATGCTAAAATGAAATTATTCAGTTTGTTATTTTACCATTATTATATTCTATCTGCAAGATAAAGTAGAAATTTAAACAGAGAAGTTTAAAATAGCATAATCATACCATAACTTCTTTCAGATCTTTTGTTTGCAAATGATGTAATGGTTCCAAAAAATTTTGTTTTATATTGTCATCCAATGAATATTTTACGTCAGCCATTTGTTTCATTGAGTCTCCTATTTCTACTAAAGCTTGACCTAAGACAATGCAATTTATATAAATACTGATCTTTATGTTTTCTTATAATGTTATATTTTCGATATATGTAGTTTTAAAATGATATTTTCATTAAAAATTATTTATTGTTCTTCGGGAATTAAACCCGAGAAAACACTCTCCCAGATAGAGGGAGGGAGAGGCGGATAGTGGAGGTAGAGAGATAGCAGGGTAGAATAAAACAGATGAAAAGTGGCGTGGGTAATGCTGCAAAATGGTATTTATTTAACGTATTGAAATATAATGCTGCCTTTAAACGTTGTGGTATAATTATAATGCTGTTTTAATTTAGAATTACAGATCTTGAACTATCTTAACATTCAGACATGAATTGAACACCGCGATAGCTTTACGTGAATTTACAAATATGTTGAGTTCCGTGAGTTTAATTAAAGGTTGCGTAATATTCAGGCGTACGTTGAATATTACCAAGCATGGACTTGTTCTGTCCCTTTAGATCAAACAGCGTTTACCTGCTGGTCCACGTGTGAGCTCACTGGATTATTCTGCTCGTGTTTGTTCGCGTCTTTTCTTGTGTGCCGAGATTGAGAATTGGCGACCGCCTCTCCTTTGGTCGCGTTGAGTTTGTAGCACAGACCAGAGTTCGTTGCTTGCCTCTCAGCGCGTTCCTTGAAACTTGATGCCTCACTTGTGCAGACTGATTGCGGAGAAGCTTTTCACTATACAGAACTTTGTACTGAGAGACTACATGTCAATAAATCGATACTATGATTCTGAAGCCAAATCGGAATCTGAGGCAGCGCGGCGACGTCGCTGTGCTTAAACATTACACCCCGCTCTTTGCGGGGGAGGGCTTTTCTCGCACATTTATGAGTGGGAAATTTCGGTGATTGGTCCAGAGCAAATTATTCAGTTGTCATCGGTGTCCTTTGACCAGTAGTATTGACGCTCTTTTAGGCGGTGGAGGTATCGAAGCGGCGGTTGGCCGCACGTCGGAGCGCCGGATCGGGGTGTAAACCTTGTCCCGAGCTTTCGGCCCGTAACGTCGCTTGATGTTTACACTATTCAAAATATGCATCTATGTTGTGATAAACAACTCGTACGATATTTGGCAACTGCGCTTTAATTCCTGGAAGGTTTTGTACATTACGTTTATGACACGCGCCTTGCATAGCACATGATGGTCATACAGACCATCGAAGATCTTTTGTATATATGGCATATATTATTAAAAAAACTGACAATCATTGGTATTGTTTCATTTTCTTTTTAAACTAAAATACTCATTTTCTTTGAAATTTTTATTTAGTTTCTGTTCAAGGCTCTATTGGCTTCTCGACCATCAACACTATCTGTTTGTTTGTATATTTTCGAAATATTCAGTATGTTTATGATTACCAGATATGTACCAAAATCCTATGAATATAATTAGAAAGTACATCGAATACCGCGCAGACCGTAGCCCGGCGTTCCGAAACGCTGCCACCACTTTACCGTCGGTACTTCGTCGTCCCTCTTTAAAATGGTGTTGACATTATTAAGCTAGTACTCCAATGACAAGAAAAATTTACTTTTCGTCCAATCACTAAAATTTCTACTCTCAAAGAATTCTAAGACCACCCCTACTCACGGAGCAGCGCGAAAATATTAAAATTAATCAGCAAACGCGTTACGCTTTAGAATTAGCATAGAGATTATGCTCTTTAAAATAGTATCTAAATTGAAATTACAGTAGTCTTGCAATCAATGAAGAAATTCTCAAACATCGGTGTTCGGTGATTACATTGAAGCTTCTACTCGACGCAGGTGCCGATTCACTGCAAGTTTAATAAAGTTACATATGGACCTACAGGGTTCAATTTACGCCTGTCGGATACGAGTCCGAGTGTGTACTCTCCCCGAGATGGAAGGGGGGAGAGGCCTGCGGTGAAAGGGGTAAGATAGCAGGGTAGAAAGAAACTAAGACGAAGACGGCCTAGGTAATGCTGTAAAATTGTGGTTTATTGAAAGTATACGAAAATGAATGAGACTGTGGTCTTTATCGAATGAATTGAAATAATATGTTATTGTCTTTATATTGATTCGTGTTAAAAAGCCTGCACTATCGCACTATTCACTCTTGATTCGAATACCGCAAAGCGTGGATTGTTCGTAATTATAATAAATTGACTATATTCTCAGGTTCGTTTTCTTTAGTTGAATTGCTCCCGCGCGACCGCACTATTCAGTCATGAATTGAATACCGCAAGGTTTGGAAGTACGGTTAATTATGTATGAAATTTGTTTTGAAGGATTCTAGCTATCACCCATTTACGTGGGCGCCCAGCTCTGCGTGTCGAAGCAGCCCTGTAGTAAGACAGGCCTCACTTCAATGGTGTGATGTAATGGAGTCGATACTGGCCTTTATGGTTGCTCAGGTACCATCTTCGTTGTCCGCGTCGGGCGTTACTGTCATTTTGAATATTTTGAAAACAAATTACAAACAAAAAGGTAGTACCGACGGTCGAGATTCTATCGGAATCCCGAACAACGCCTTAACGTCGCATCCATGTCTCTTTCAATCATATCTTGTCTCCTTATCAACTGTATCACGGCAACGCAGTGTTCAATTTACGACTGAATGCCGTATCCAACATCACTTGGATTCTGCTTACCAAGATAAACGGTTAAGAGCGAGAAAGGAAAGTAGCGACCAACAGAAACACTACTGGACGGCGTCTGTCGCCGCATTTCATGTATAATTGAACGTCTCATGCGCAGACAGTCAATTACTATATCTCAGTAAGTAATAAATAAACAGTAAGACTAAGAGGCCTAACACCACCGCAATTACTTAATAAAGTATAGGACAGTAGACTCCATCTACAATCATCCACAATTAACAACGATTATTATTACATTAGAATAATTATAGCAGTAAGCAATTTATAGAACCAATCCAAGCTTAGCGGTATTCCATTTATGCCTGAATATTGCGGAACATATGACTTGAGATAAAGACCGCAATATATTTCCATATATTTTCCATCCCGTTTTACAATATTGCATTGGACTTCTAGGACTTCATTTTTTTCTATCCTGCTATCTCTCCCCTTCCACTATCAGCCCCTCCCTCACACCATTCTGGGAGGGCTTTCATTGTTCAAGATTTTGTTCGAGTTTAGAATGTCTCTTAATATTACTTCAATGTTCAAAAAGTACCTTAGAAAATTCGAACATGTTTATAGTCAGTAAATAAGCCACAAGTGCCTTAGTTTTTAATTTCTGTCGCTTTTATTTAACCTTTATTATGACTGTTGTCTAGAATTAGAATTTTGAGTATCGCCTTTCTTCAGTCGTGGTCTTTTAACAAAACAAAGTGAAAATAAACAACGCTATAAAGATTCTAGGATTATCAAGAGTGCTGACCACCCCCGTGGTTTCGTTGAACGGTTTCCATCGAAAAGGTAAAGTATTGACGCCTAATCTATTGAGCATCAGTGTACTTCACAGCATTTGGCACTGCGATAATCATGTATTGTCTAATAGGGTTCTGTCCAGGGTCCACCCTAATTACTGCAGTACATCAATCATAGTATAATAATAATTGTAATTCAATTACTGGAACCTTCCACTCTCAAGGATACAGCAGATTAGCATACCCTCGGGGGAAGCAATGTGATGTACATAAATTAGACTGGATGAGCCATACGGTCGGTACATGAGAAAATTTCAGCAATTGATTGGAATCAAGAAGTACCTCAGACCAATAGGAACAGTGCCAGTATTGAACACATGGCTGGACGCTATCTTATATTGAAAAGGAGCGAAAGGCATTTACTAGATATCTCTTCTCGATACCTACACTTCAGTTAAGGAAAGTAAGCTTCAATTTTAATCCGAGTACAACCTTTAAATAAGAACATTAAGGTACTTCAGGCTTTCAACCCTACAAGCAAAGCCAGCAAAGGGTAATGTGTGCCTGACTTTAAACAGAGAAGCCAACTATACGACCGTTAGCACGAGCCTCCTGAAAGCAATTCGACATTCAATTAACAACTGAACAATGAGATTGCAAGGGAGGGATTCGATTATTTCTTGAACATAAACAATAAGTATATATATAGACACTTTTAGACTAAATAAAATGAATTATACAAAATGGAGCAAATCATACGTAATTATTTTGTATCCAATTCTTCTTTTCCCCTTCCGCTATCCGTTTCTCCTACCCATAATTTTGGGGAAAATTACTCGGCTTATTTCTCAAACGCAAAGATTCAATAAAATTTTGTTTTAATATATATTTTTAATTATTCTCCATTTAAAAAATGCATTTCAATACTGATCTGTAGTTTACCTGAAGCTTATTCCATCCGATATAAACAATAATGTTTATACACTTCTCAACAAGTTTTTATTAATTTATTAATTTCTATATGATTCCTACTATTTTTATATGAATTAGGCAATAATAACATTATACCACAATATTAATTTTCATTCATGTATTATTATTGTAAATTATATTATTTCTCTGTACTTTGTAATAGATAATTTGTGACATTTAAAATATATTTTCTATCAATGTATGCAATTTTAATAACCCTATTGTTTTATAACTCTAGTATTGTATATTATATTCTCATTATTTAAATTTTATTATTAAATTGCTTAATATTGAAGTTACTATTTTATTAACTTTAATTACGTTATAGTATTGTTATACTTTATATTTTACTCCTCTTTTATAATTTTTTCAGCTTAGATTTAAGTCAGAAATTAGTGTGAATAATAATAATAATCGGGAATAGTGTGAACTCTGCCCTGAAATTGCTTTTATTCATTAATATATGAAAATATGTTCAACAATTATATGCATATGGAGTTGAATACCAGCGGTTTATCATTGATATTATTTCCATATTCAGTTGTAGACTAAATCTAGTGATACCTGCAAATGGATTTTAAAACTGATGTTGTGTAGTTTTAGATTCATTCTATCGAGTTACTTTAACCATGAAGATAATTTCAGTAGCCGATTATTGCCAGCCTGCTAATTTACTGTGCTACTTTGCAACTTGGTGAGCTTACACCGGTCTATCGAAAAAATCCGACGGTCAATTGTAAAATGAACGCTGTGATGTTAGCCTCCTAGATTTAGTTTCCGTGCGGTGTGCCGTATACTGTATCAGAGCAGGCTTTTGTGTTATTTAAAATTAATCATATCCAATTACTTCTTGAATTGTAATTATTGCATTGTGGTTTAGTTATAATTATTAAAGTAACTGACTAGCCCAGCGCATGTGGTATTATTTAAAACGTACCGCCGTTGCGTAATGGGAATTTCAACAGTTAAAAAATGTTAAAAAACAGTTAACAATACTAATTGAATAATTTTTACTATATTCTGTCCCAAGCACTTGTTACTATGCGCTATGAATAAGCATAAACATCAATTTTTATAAACTTTTGCCTTTGCGAGTGTAGAGGACATGGAGTGGTAAGTCGTTTTAGCCGAATTTTAAAACAATGAACTTGCTGTAAAGAGACTTGCAAAATTCCAAGGGAATCTCTAACAGATTTATTAGACACACATTTATTGTCTAATGGTTAGTAGACTAATAAAATTATAAAAATTATAAATTTCTTGTTTAATTCCAACCAATAATTAATTATAATTATACTCTGCATATGACCCGATGCTGAGCTCTCCTCAAGGTGGTGTGGGGGAGGTCGATAGTGGAAGGGAAGAGATAGCAGGGTAGAAAGAAATGAAATCGTAAAAGTAGAATGTAATACTGTAAATTGGTGTTGATTAAAATGAGATAGAAAATTTGGTAAACAAATACAATGCTGTCTTTGTCTTGTATGATATGTCCTTGCATCGCGATATCCTGGCGTAAATTGAATATCGCTAAACTTAGAGTGGTTTTATTAATGGATTTCTACTGTAACTATTTGTGTATAATTATTGATGATAATTATTAAAGATTTTATTGGCCTTTACTTGCTTTGACTTCAGATAAGAAGTTTTAAAAGGTCTATTAGTCATTGATTATTAATGATTTTATTGACTTTTACTTGCTTTAACAAATGTTAAGAAGTTTTACAAGTCCTATTAATTTTACAGTTTGTTTAATTGTTTATTGGCAAATGTAACAGGCTCTGAAGTACCACATGCCATTCAATTGTGTGTTAAACGCCGTGGCAGCTCTTTTGTCCAGTCATTTATGTCCAAGTATCACTACTTCCCTTTGGTGTGCGTTTCTATGCTCTTGCCTTTGTCGGTTTGCTGGTCCACGCTGGCAGCGTATGCGGTATTTATCAGTTGGCCCAGCGAAAGGAGTAACTGCAGCCGTTGGGCTCTTGTTGTGCGGAGCTCACTCGTATGTTGAAATCCGCGAATCCAAGCGTTTGTTATGTAACATGTGGCGAACTTTTACCACCATTGGGTGAAGCTTCAACGTAATGACGCCGAACACTGCTGTTTAAAAATCTCTTAGTTAATTGTCAGATTAATCTAATTTGCAATTGGAGATTTTTAGAGAGCGTGATCTTTTGGAAAATTCTGAAGCCCAGGGCGGTTGCTGTTTACTTTTGAGGTCTTCACCCCGCTCTTTGAGTAGGAGTGGTCATCTTAGATTTCGGTGAAAGTGGGAAAATTTGGTGATTGTTTGAAACTAATTTTCTGTTGTCGTTGGAGCTCTAGCTAAGTAATGTCAACGCTCTTTTGAAGGAAGTTGTAGCGCTGGTAGTGACTGAGCTTCGGGACGTCGGGCTGCGACCGACACGAGTGCGCCGACATACTGAAGCATGGCTGAATTTTTCATGAATTCCAATTTAAGGAAATGTCATGAAGTATGGAAATCTGTTACGCCTAGAAATTATTATTCGTTGTTTTTACTAGATTCTTTACGTATTACAAGAGACGTGCTAGTCTTATTGACCATTGTCTAAATATTTTGAGGCTCAGTTCGAGTAAACACGATCGTAAATGGTCATAAAAACGATTATATTCGTAGGCTCTTGGGACACATCTGACAGTCATAAAGGTATTGAATGTTTTTGAAAAGAATTTACAAACAAAGAAGTAGTGCCGAAGGTCAAGAAACTAACGGAATCTTGAACACTTATTGTTCGGGAACTAAACCCGAGAAATACACACTCCCAGGTGGTAGAAGGGAGAGGTGGATAGTGGATGTAGAGAGAGAGAGAGAGAGAGAGCAGGGTAGAATAAAACAAAGGCCGAGACGGTGTGGGTAATGCTGTAAAACAGTGTTTATTTTAACGTATTGAAATATAATGCTGTCTTTAGGCGATGTGGTATAAATACAATGCTGTTTTAATTTCGAATTATATATCTTGAACTATCTTAACATTCAAATACGAATTGAATACCGCGATAGTTTTAAGCGAATTTACAAATATGTTGAGTTCAGTGAGTTTAATTAAAGGTTGTTTAATTCCGCAAGGGCACAATATTCAGGCTTAGCTTTGAACCTTGTACCGACGTTCTGCCCGTGGCGTCGCTTGATGTATACACTTTCAAAATATGCATCTATTTGCTGTGAAAACAATTCGCACGATGTTTGACAACTGTTCGTGAGTTTTTGGAAGGTTTTGTCCGTTAATTTTACAACACGCTTTTGTCGTGTACGTGATGGCCATCCTGACCATCGTCGATCTTTCGAATGCAATCCTGGGAAAACTCGACCATTTCAAATCACTGTCAACGCGAAAATATATTTGAAATATTATTGGAGAATTCGTTGGCTCTGGCAATCATAAACACAAAAAGTATTCTAAACAAATGTCAAAGGAAATAACATTACTTGGTAACTTTCGAGATTCTATTAGATTCTCGAACACTTATATTTAATTAATTATGATCCACTATCATTTATTACTTTTAGTTAATATATCATCAAACTAGAAGCTCTGATATTATCAAATCGAATGTATACATTCTATTAGGGAATTAACCCAATTGTGAACTCTTCCCATGTTGGGAGTGGAGAAAAGCAGATAATGATAAGATGTGAGGTTAACGGGGGTGTTATAGATTGAACCTTGATGTTGAAGGTAACTGTGTTAAAGTAACTAAGGTTACTGTGGTACCTACACATACCAGCGAATCCAGTGGCATCTACACCCGCTTGGATTGATATAGTGACTGCAGTGGAAATCCACGCAACAATAAACATTATATAGTGAACATCATCCACACATACAAGGAGATTCACACAATAAACCACCATTGAATTTTACATTTTGCAACTATTCAATACTTATTTTTTATCTTTCTACCTAATATTCAACTAAAGAATAGCCCTATGTTATTATTAATTATGTTAATGTTGTTTACAACTTAGCCTAGGACTAGCGTTTCGATTAAGTATCCCTATTTTTTGTCACGTGGCTAGTACCAAAGAAAGTAAAATCAACATTGTTATAAATATTCCAATAATACCAAGAACGCAGATTACCTTCATTGGTTTACTCCTGCTGTCTTACAGAAAATTACAAGCAAGATTTATATTCTATTTATTACTAGTCGTTTCACTATCAGTGCAGTATTTTGCAGCAAAACAATCATCCATTGTTTTACAAAGTCCAACCCAGGGTCCACCTTTAATTATGGCAGTACACCAATTTCGGTACGACAATTGACTGTGAACCGATCCTTGTAGCTTCCCGCATTGAAGAATCTGAAGGCTGAGCAGATCTCCTGAAAGGCTGGATGATACCAGCAAAAACAGATTGCACAACGGACTACACCCCACTTTTTCTTTCCTTTCTCTTATTATATTACTCACATTTTCTTTTTCTTTACTATCAAAATTTACTTTACACGATGACTTCATCCTTACTGTTTTCCTGATAGAGTGACGCACAGGACACACCTCTGTAACAATAACAGTAGCTAGGAACTTAAAGTGGCAGGTTTCGTGTCTCATTTATTATCTCGTGCAACTTATTATTTTCTTGGCACTTACTCTTTGGTACGGTTCCTTAACTAACGGCAGTTCATTATATCTTCGTAGTTATACTTCTATCTCAGTTCATTCAAATTGTGGTACTAAACACACCGCAAAAAATATCTGAATAAATTTACAGTTCAATTAATCATCTTGGTAGTGTTAGGACACACCGTTGTAGCACTATAACAGTAAGCAACTTAATCTAATCGCAGGGCTCACGAGATATACGAACCTCGACAGTGTTACGCATATGATACATCTTTTGTAGCGCTATGAGCAACGATACGTTCGATAGAAGTTTTATATTAATTTCGGTAGTATGACGCACAGGATATACCTTTTGTAACATTACTAGCAACTATACAATCGACAGAATTATTTTATTAACCCATGTCACTGTATCTACCTGAATGACGAACAAACAGGCTCACGAAGCAGAGTTCAACTTACATTTGTTCCCGAAAATTAATGCAACTAATACTTTTTCATCATCGAGCGTAACAGCATGTGAATTCAAGCAGACAGAAACTCGGCATTCAACTTACAACTGACCATTTACTACATTCATCAGTCCATAATTTTCTCTTCAAAATATCAAGACATTTAATTTATAATTTAATATCAAGAAAACATAATAGCCGTTCAAGTCAACAGCAGCACAAGTAAATTTAAATATTATCTTCTGCACGTTATCATCAATAAACGCTATTACACTTACATACATCTTTCGTAGACTTTCTTTTGATACGTACTGCTACCGATGCCTTTCCACTGTCTGTTTCTTCTCCTTAACATCTTGGGGAGAGTTTACAATCAGATCAAATCCCATACACAATTACAATTATAATGAATAAAAAGGCATTAGTACATATTCGAATATATGCTTATACGATTTTAGTGTATCACCGTAAAATTATGTAATATTATTTTTATATCATAATAAATTTGAATAAAAATTATGGATTTACCAAAAATACTATCTTCTCCCATTTTTTTCCCATAATGTAGCATACAATCTGCTAAGACACCTTCCGGTTGAGGATAAGTTGAGGCTTTAGCTTGACCACTTAGCTTACTTATACCTTTTACAGCAGCCATTTTTGCTCTAGCTGTTGGATTTGGTTGAAGAAATTCCTTAGTTTTCATTTGAAGTTCCTCCACTAATTCAAATGTAACGTCGGTTTTCTTTATGAAATAGTATTAAATATTATTTGAAATTAAAATAAGTATATTTTATGTTAACATTTATAATGACAAAAATTATAGGAACATTTTTCAATTTTTTTTTATAATATAATTTATATAATTATATAATTAATATGTTTATTTATATAATTAAATAATACATTTTTTAAATGTAAATCATACATACTTTTAGTATCAATATTATAAATTTCTAATTAAAATAATAAATATAAATTGGTAGAAAGTATATTCAATGACTAAATTTTAAAGCCCTTTTTTTATATTATTATATATGTATTATTTAATATGTTATAAATTTTCAGTTAAATTATTATGCTTTATGTAATTTGCTTAATTTTTAGTTAATATATACATTTTGTACGTAAATTTATATTACTTGCACTCAAACTCTAAAATTTTTAAATATTTTATTTTAAAAAGTCTTTGGATATAGTAATTTGTTTGCTATTTTTTATATTTGATGAAAAACTGGTTTTAGATGTGTTTAGGTATTGATTGCCTATTGACAGATTTCACCTGCTTTAATGTATGCACTCTCTGATGTTAAAGAGTGTGGATATAGTAGGAGTGATGGTGGTAGGGATGATTAAATTGATAAACATGTATGTATATACTATTATTTAATGATAAATTCTTTATTGTTGTATACAGTGGTTGATACAATTATTGTCTGTGGTTTTCCGTGTGTGGAATAGTGTAGAAATCGCGAATGATCCGCGAATGGTAATCAATAACGGATTTGATGCGTAAACGGAGAATCAATGGTAGTTGAAATCCGCCGTGCGGCTAAGCCCCGTTTAAAACTGAGTTGGCTGTAACAAACCTCTATCGTATTGCAAGGTTCAATTATAAGTTGATTATACGTTCTGTCTTTCTTTTACGTACTGCGCGAGTAGTCCCAAGGTTACCGAGCGGATTATAACAGTTCAATGATCCGACACGAATCCGCAGAAGAGGATAGCTTCCCTCTTCGAATGTTGCTGACACGGCCTCAGCAGTTCCCTTTACCTACGTCTTTTCTGATTGATTGCCTCATTTCAGCTGTAGAAAGTGCGTTTACTTCGAAACCATTCACGGCGTTTAACCAATCTCTGTTGCCTTGTCGCGGCTATTGTCAGGATGTTCATTTGGAGGTCCGAGTGAAGATTCTACGTTAATCGAAGATAACCAAAAGCACACCGAGGCCCAGGAGAGCCTCACTTTGCACTCACAGCTTGCATTGCAACTTTTCGCTGCCACGCTGAAACTAATTTGTCAATCACGTTCGATAAAAATCACTTGACGTTAATAATATTTTAGACACGACCACGTGCAATTATAACACTTTACTTGAGCATTGTTCTCGATCTTTCTACCAATGAATGTCTAGTCTCGAGTCTATAGCACTCTTTTGCTCTCTGTTTTACACTGCACTGTTAAATGCGTAAACACTAAAGATCATATTACACGGTGCCGACAAGACGGTTGATTTATTGTACGGATATCTGAATATGATGATATAAAATTGAAATTATCTATATATCTATACAAATATTTTTAATAATAATAAATTTTAACTAACTCTTCATTTTTAAAAATGAAAAATTCCTATTATTATTTAATATTATTGTTTTTTTGCGGAAATAATTTCTGTATGTGTTTAAATTCTCTCGTCAATGATAACTTTTTGATATCCACGCTTAATAATTTTATCATTATGAGTATACTCACAACCTTCTGCATATTTCCATATTTTATGCTCTTCATAAGCTTCTTCTATATCAAAAAATGGCATGGATATGGATATACAATTTGTATTAGATAAAATTTGTCTATTTTAATTTTTTTTTTCATCATCTTTTGAGTTCATTATCAGGATAATAAAATTTTCAAATTCTCTTAATGTCTCTTTACTTAAATCCCCTCTTAAAACTTTAGACAGAGGTCTTAAATTATCAATTGTTTCCTTTACAGTGCTAATTTCTATACAGAATCGTAAGTATTTTTTGCTATTATTCGTTCGTAAATTTTTAGAACTTTATAATTTGTTATTCGGTGTTGTAACAAGCTGTATTTTATCTTGCAACCATAATAACTACTTTTTAGGTGTTAATGGATATTGAAAACTCATATATTCTGTAGGAAGTCATAATCGATGCACTTCATCTATACTATCAAATGTTACTATAAGTAATTTATGAGCTTCATAGTTATAAGGATTCCGTGTCAGATTCTTTTCGAGTAAACGAGGTAATTTTTATCCTTTTTATCTATTTAATCTGGTTAATCCCGTTCATTGCTATCGATATCTTTACTTGACTTATTATATTAGAATTGGTCTAAATCATACCAAGGAACACTATTATATTCACCATAAAACCTGTTAATCGATATTTTCGGTAGTCAAAAATTTTAATGAACTCGATCAATGTTCATAATTTTATTTAACCAGGATTTCTTTAATTTTGAGTTCATTACATCTTCGCCTTTTGCTATTAGTAACTGTTCGAGAATCTAATAGAATTTCGAAAGTCACTAAGTAATATTGTTTCCTTCGACATTTGTTTTGAATGCTTTCTACATTTAAGATTGCCAGATGTCCCCGAGCCAGTGAATTCTCCGATAATATTTCATATATATTTTCCCGTTGACAGTGATTTGAAATAGTCGATTTATCGCAGTATTGTACTCGAAAGGTCGTTGTTCAGGAATCCGTATAATAAACCAACCGTCTCGCCTTCGCCGTGTAATATGACCCTCGGTGTTTACAAAGAAATATGTGCGACAAATGTAGACACTAAAAAAGAGTGCTATTGACTGAAGACTAAACGGTCATCGCGACAAAGACCGAAAACAATATTCAAGGGAAATGTGCAGTGCACGTGGTCGCGCATAGAAGAAATTACGAAAGTGAAGTTTTTATATCGTACGTGACTAAAAT
>JAPYYT010002562.1:0-17053 GCA_030522565.1 Ceratosolen corneri | reverse complement strand
TAAATATATATATATATATATATATAGATATATATATATATATATATATATAGCCTACTGAAAGAATAGTAAAAGATAGGGAAAGAAGAAAGACGATAAGGTAGTTCGCGCCCGGAGGAAGTAAAAAAAGATAGTGGATAAATGTTGATTACTGTTACGCTTCGAGGTATGCGTGTATTTTTATGCACATGCACGCTCATTAAACGAGGTCAAGGGGAAGAAATATAGAGCACCATTTGTTTATAAACCTTAATTTGCCTCCTCTTCCATCCCCCATGCTAAGCTGGGATGGAAATGCCAGTCATTTGCTTGCCTCTAATGCACCATCGCGACGTGAAATTAATATGCAATTATAATCAGAACATTACCAAAACTCCTCAACCAATCGATATGTCTGTATGCGAGATAGTCAACTCACCAGCATACCCAAGATAAAATGGAAAAGTGACGTGTTAGATATAGTTTATCTAGTCCGTAACACGCTAATACAAATGTAATGGGAGTTCTCTCGAGCCGATTTTTCACAAATCAATAGAAATAAAAGCCACCAGGCACGAAGAGGATTTTGGAAATTTGAAACATTGTCGTGCGACATAAGCAGTACACGCAACAGCCAAGATTGCCGCAAAGTGAGGTCTCCTTATATTATTACGGATCGACTTGGAGTGTCGCGTGTGTCGCATGTGTCGCACTGGAGTCAATGAAAAATGAGTCGACGTTGCGACGCGAACGCGCCTCCGCTGATAAAAGAGACCTCCACGAATCTGATAGCAGGAAGTGCGGAATTTCACGGGGGAAATTCGCGTTTGGAAGACAGGTAAATCTCTTCCAATTTGCGATATCGTCCGTTCGGAACGAATAATCGAACGTAAACAAGCACACGTCCTCCACCCATGCTTCAAGTGCATTTAAATGCAATTCGTGGAAAAATTTGGCGTGACCTCCGCTGGAACTTTCATCCTCTCTTTCGTGTTTATAAAGGCTCTTCTAAAAAGTCATCAACTCCGTTGCGTCTCATTCTTACATTAATATTATTTCTACTTTTACCGCCATTTTTCGATTACATTGACCACTGTTGAATTGGAAATTCTTCGAGGCCCAATGACACACATAATAAGAGTCCCACAATAAGAATACCAAATTCCAGCGCCACTGCACATCTAGAAGTGAGATTTTCGTTCACCGCACCAGCTATAATAATTATACAATGTATTATCCAAATTTATACGAGCTTCGTAGGATCGTTAATCTAGAGAGTCAGAGAAGAAATAGGTATAAAATCCTCTTGTACAAAGGCTCCTGCAGAGCTACCGGGGATGCATATTTTCAATGTAAATCTAGGAGCTTATCGAAGCGAAGAGAGCGCGTGCACAAATATCGAAAGGCATTATTAGCTGAATAATCCGAGGAATAATTGCCGTGCCTCGCGAGGCTCCACCTGGCTCACGAAATCTCCCACTCCAATTTCCAAGCGGGAAACTCTCTTGGCCCAGACGAGCAGTAATCTCGCTTCACGATTGCCTTAATGGCAGTTTTAGCGAGTAGGCAAAGGACTTGGCAACGCCCCCGCACTCGACCGCACAAGAGATGGGCGGCGATGCAGCTCCTATATAAGGATTAATGCGCTTCGGCTATCGAAGCGGCCAAGGGGAAATGGAGATCCGATTACGGCCTTCGCTCCAGGAATAGAGTAGGCCGAGATTTCCCGGATGTCGTATCGCCCGAGCTCGGCTCGCGATTCTCTTTTGATGTGCTGCGGGAGGAAGTCGGGGACGGGGCTGGCGCCTCGGTAGCGCAGCTCGTTGACCTCGATTTAACAGGGATCTATTGATCCTGGAGGGGCTAGCTGAATGCCGTGGAGATTTTTTAGATACCCCGGTGAAAGCGATAGTAGTAGCGGTCGGGCCAACAACGCTCTTGCTCACTCTCGATCCACGACGACGTCCAATGTCAATATTAAAAGATCTTGGATGCGTATTTTAAGCCGAGTGCCTTACGGCGCAACGCCTATTGCCGTTTAACGCGCCTGAAGACGATTTCACGCCGAATGCTAATGAATTAGAATAAATCGAGGAGGCCGAAAGGTGGAGGGACAGGGCCCAACGATACGATCTACAGCGGTCGTACGGGCCCTTCTGTCTCCTGGTTGAAATAACATGGCACACAGTGAGAAATAAGAAGAAGAAGAAGAAATATACGCTCTTTTAAATAAGGTCGTGGAAGGTACCACCGAGTCCTTTTAAACGGAAACGCCGGTATTACGTCCTTTTAAACCGGAACGTCGATATACCTCCTTTCTTTTTCTTTCTCTCCTTTTCTCCTTTTTTTTTCTTTCTCTCTCCTCTCCTCTTCTCTTTATAATACTTGCTGCGCTGAGTTACGTTCTTTTTCTTGGGATCTATCCAAATAATTTTTTAATCGCACTGGCATTCCTACGGCCAAACAGCTGGAAGCACTGGGGGCGTAAATTTCCCAGAATTATATATTAATTCTCACAATTATGCTTGTTTAATCTTATTATCTTTCTTCGTTCTTATATTTCCCTTCAAATTAGGCATTAAAATGTACATATTATTTTAGCGATCCATATGCCACACACATTATCTAGGATATTATCAGGGCAGCGCATTGTTATTCTACGCGCATTCCTTCGCCAATAAAAGATCCCTTATAACGTACAATTTTTCCATTATTTATAGAAACCTTTATTATTATTGTTGTTGTTATTGTTATTATTGATGCGACGGGTAGAATGGCATAAAACACTCTATTCTCACGATAAAATTGTAACGAAGAAATTTTCAAAAACAATTTTCAATTAAATGGAAATTTTAAGTGTACATTCCAGTTAATAACGACGAGTCTTTACGAGATAAAAAATTATCTATCACTTAAACTTCTAGTCCCAACAAGATGAGCGCATATAAATTATTTTCTAAAAAACTATAATCAACAGCTTAATGAGCTATGAGTAATTTTTGTTTATATAAAATTCGAATCATTCGTTTGTCTGTAATTAAGTAAAAAGTAAAATTATTATTGATTATTTAAGGTGAATAAAGTCGTAGCGGAGATTATCCACTTACGCGTACTGAAATACAAACAAAAATATTTTTCAAAAGGAATAATTTAGTTCTTCAGATATTCTTCAACAACAAATTCCCAGTAATTATTTAATTTATTTCGACTCTTATCCTTAGTAAAAAAATAAATAAAATAAAATAAAGGAATAAAACAACGCATTATAATTTGTATGAATGAAATAAGCTTAGATTTAATTCACGCTACGTTATATCTTCATGAAGTGTCAATTTTATTTCGTTTCAGTATGCGGGCATACGTATTGGTCCTGTTGTCAAAAAGGATGTAATGAAGGCGTCCATTATGTTGGAGCACGATAGCCAGTAAGTGTAATTTAAACTTATTTACATTGCCTAGCATTAAACAAATTATTATTATTATAAGTTAATATTATTGTGAAACCGTATATTATCGTATATAATGGGAAATGTGACATAATGTAGTAAGAGTAAAAATTTTCATT
Organism: Ceratosolen corneri; assembly: GCA_030522565.1. Classification (NCBI taxonomy): domain Eukaryota; kingdom Metazoa; phylum Arthropoda; class Insecta; order Hymenoptera; family Agaonidae; genus Ceratosolen; species Ceratosolen corneri. Next base: position 13,509 of record JAPYYT010002562.1, on the reverse strand, counting down.
CTTATTCGCGCAATAAACAAGTGCATTAAGTGCGATAAGAAAATTCTGTAAATTAAAATAAGTGAAACATTTTTTAATTTTATGCGTCTTAATATATCCGTTATGGTAATTTCTATTGATATAATATCTAGTGTTAATTATATGTATAGGTCATACTACATTTGTAGGTAATTATATTACTTTATGCCTCTTTATATGATAACCATACATATTCTAAAATTGTTAGATAATTCTTTCTTTTTTTTTTTTTAACTTGTTTTACTACTCTATATAGTAAATGGATTATATTTGCCATTATCTATTAATATAGATTTATATAGCAAATTACATGCACCCATCTTATACAATATTTCCTCGCATATTTGCAATTTATATAATTTTGCGTACGAAATTACTATACATTTTCCTAACAAATCTATCTAATATAATTTTATATAATTCTATATCTAATATAATTATATATATATATATATATGTATGTATTTATATATATAATGTATAAAAGATGAGTGACAATTTTTATGTAATCCATTTTACAAAGATAATAGTTTTCGTATTACTTTCTAAAAATATAAAAAATAATTAAAATTTATCAAATTTTATTTATTGAAATATACCAGTTTATATATAATAAAATCTCATATTGTTGATAAGATTATTGTATTCTCTAAATGGATTTATTAGTTAATATATTCATTTTAATTATCCATCTCACTCGATAATCTTTATATCATTCGAGAAAATTAAATAAAGAAATATCGTGTTTGTTTCTTTTTCCTCTTACAAGTTATAAAAGTTTTCTCTTACAATCGGCTTTTCACCTTTGATAATCTTCAACTACTTCTCTGTGCTTCATAAAGCAGAAGTAAGAATATTTCTTGAAAGAATAGAACAACAGTCTAAAGCAGGAGAAGAGGAGAAATAAATGGTGCGAGAGATTGTCGCGATTACCTTTCATGGCTCATCAAATGCTTATGTACTTTACTTATTTACCTGCCTTTAAGATGAATTATTTGAAAGAACGCAGATAAAAAAGTAATGAAAGACTATAAAATACATGAAATTAAAACTGTTCTTAAATTTTTCGTATTATTAAAATGTAAAAAATTTAACACAATATATATATATACATATATACACAAAATTATAAATTAATATCGAAGAGTAATATTAAATAGAAATATTGAAAATTGAAGAATACATATTTTATAAACAAAATTGTTTAGAAGAGCGATAAATATTTTATACGCGATTATAGTATACAATATTTTATAAATGATCTGTCATTTCTTTAAAACACTTTCTTAGTACAATTTTTAATCAAATTGTATCGATCCAAGACTCATATAGTTTATTAAAGCAAATTGATATTACTTCAAATACTGGCAATTAAATGTTGTGATTTTTAATCAAATAAACATAATTAAGTTATTTGGACTTGTATGGGACATCGCCATCCGCTAACTTACTACTCCATTGTATATGATATTAAAAGTTTGTCAGGACACCCAAAAAGTAGCATCTATTTGTAGAAGGTTCGTTAAGATCATTCGATTCTAATTTTCCCGCTCTCTTTAGCAATTATCCGACTAGAAGAAAATAGTTTGTCCGTTCAAATAACATGTCGAATTTCCACTCCATTGCCGCTAAATGCACGTGCGAGGACTCGAATCGCAGAATACACTTGAAAATTCAGCGTCTTTTTCCCAGATTTAAGTCCTCTGTGAAGATTTTCGGCTGTACAAATGCATTGGACGGCTGCAAGAGGCGGGATATCGCTTCACGGATCGGTGCATTTGCAATGGATGTGTGGACCCGAGCCAAGAGGGAAGACAAAAAGCTGAATGAAGAGCAGCAAAAGGAAAAGAAGGAAATGTAAATGTAAAAGAAGCCAGGGCAAAGAAGGGGAGAGAAAGATGCACAACAAGAATACTTTGTCTGTGGATGGGTCGAAAAAGACGAGCCCACTTAAACAGGGACAAAGTAATCGCATCTCTCTCTCTCTCTCTCTCTCAGTCGAGTCACTCACCGGAACTGGATCCCACAACTTCCTTTACGCCGGGGATAACAATCATAAGAAAGAGTGCCGAGATTTCACTCCACACCCTCTCTACCTCCCTATCGCCCTACTCCCCTAATCTCACAAACTCCCACATGCACTTACTCTTTTTACAAACGAACGATGCGCAATGCCTCGAATGAAGATGGAGAGCAATGTCGTGGGTGCGTTTAGTTGATGGTACACGTGATGGGGAAGGTGATGGGGAAGGTGATGGGGAAGGTGATGGAAGGTGATTGAAGGAAGCACGCATATAAATCGAAATGGAGGAAAGAGAAAATCCTTTTTTATAACTACCCAAAGTTATGCTATTAATTTTTTCTCATCCCTCTAGGTCAGAAGTAATTGTTTTTGAAGTAAAGACTAAATGCATTTACATCTACGAGTGTTTTCACTGCCAACGTGGTTGAAGAATTTTCAAGATAAATATGCAATAAAAATGCTCTAGTCTCAATGGCAAATATAATTAATTACATGAGCGTGTGTGCAATTTAGGAGGCAAAAATATTTTTTACTCAAATCTGATGTAAAATAACATTGTGCCAATTAGAATAAATTCAATTTAAGATATGCGCATTTAAATATAAAATAAACTCTATATGCAATTTCTATAGCTACTCCCATCGAATCTATCGCCCTATTTATGCGAATAACAATAATTTATATGACTATTACTTGCTTTTAACAGGTACGCGACAATTCTAGCCTTTGATGTTAAGGTCGAGCGTGACGCACAAGAATTAGCTGACTCTCTAGGTGTTAAAATCTTCCAAGCTGACATTATTTATCATCTCTTCGATAGATTCATCGAATATAAGGAGGAGCTACGAATGCGTAAACGCGAAGAGCATAAACATGTAGCTGTCTTCCCGTGCAAGCTTAAAGTCTTATCACAGGTATATATATATATATATATATTTAAATCTATTATACTTTTTCATGTGCCGTGTATTTTCTAAAATTAATGGAAAATGCCTTTTCAATAAAATGTCTTAATTTGCCCAGATTTTATCGATATGTTTTATTAAGTATATGAAAATTAAATGTATTTATACATATATATATGTATATATGTATGTATATGGGTGCTACTTATTTTAATATTAAAATATTATCAAGAGAAATTTTTCATTTTTAAATAAGATAAATGAGCGAGGAAGATGCTTAATTTGGTTCGATGTGACGTTCATATGATTAATTAGAAAATCAAATGTTTTTATTTTTATACTTTTTCGATGTATGTAATACCTATACTTAGACTGTTCAATGTTCTATTTAAATTCAGATCATTACAATTCCTGAAACTTAGAATAAAACATTGACACTTAATTATTAATATTATTTCAGTATTTTAATGTTTCCATTTAAAATTATCAAAGTAATTTGAAGGGAAAGATATGACTATCCACAAATTATAGTGCATAAATAAATTTTATTATATTAATTTTAAAATAGATAACGAAAATATGTATCATGTATGATTACAATTAAATAAAAATAAGATTCGAACAAAACTGAATGGTTTAAAACTTTTCAACAAAAAGATCATATCCATTTGTAAAAATATCAGCACTTAATAAAACGATTTTTATAAAGATCTCTAGCAATTCGTTCATAGCGGTATAATTTAAAGTTTCATGCTACATAGATGAATAAATTCTTCCTCATTCACAATTCCCCTTTAATTCTCCTTATCGAAAAATATAAGAGACGGATCGTGCATATGAAGGAGCGAGCGTGCGCGCGAGAGAGAGAGAAGTGGCTGGTTTTCATTATAAAGTTACAAACTCCAAGTTCTATAACGGGTGTCTCTGACGTGTTTCACTTATGTATGCACACCCACTTAGTTTCTATAAGACGCTGTGATGAGTGGGGGGAGGCGGTGGGGGGCGAGCTGGGGAGAGGTAGGGGGGGCATTACGACGTACGTACACATCGGCTCGTTATTGCTTCGTAGGCGCAAAGAAAATTTATAATGGTACGTCGGGAAAAGTAGTGCAGTTATAACGGCCCGAGGTGTGGGCAAACATATACTATACATCAGTGCTTTCAAATATCATCCGTTTAGGAATAAGTGTAAAATATACCAGTCCGAGTGCATTGGATGTGATTTGAAATACCACTCATAAAATTAAATCATTGAAGCGGCGAACGCACGTCTCATTGACTGCACCATGAAAAATATGCCCCCGACTTTCTAAAAGTACAACTTAACTAAACAAATAATATTTTTATTATGTTAATGTACCAGTATATCTATATAAACGCAAAATATTGACTATTATGACTTGTATTAAACGGAGATTGACTACTACTAGTTAAATGAAAAACTTGCGATACTTGGCTCTAAATTCCGTAGGTAATCGAACAATTCATAGCTGTTGCAATTACCGCAAGTATTTGCAATAATTATTAGAATGTAACCACGAATGTAAAATATAAATAAATTATGATACGCGTATATGGGACGGTTGCGAGTATTTCAAACTGAAGCTTTAATACTTTTATCCAATTTGTGCAACAATTTTATGAAAAAAAGAAAAAGAAACCCTGAAAATAAATCGTGCGTTTCCTGCGTTCCATCGTCCGGCAGAGTAACCGTCACAAATCTACATTTTTCAGTCGCATTAAAAGATCAAGAAAAGCCAGGAAGATCATAGCGACATAAAAGACGAATTTCTAAGCATCGTAAAGCCTCGGTACTTGTGAACGTAATTCTGGTTGGATACGCGTTCTCCAGTATTTTTCCAGCCTATTGATATTAAGCATCTCGTGTTGCTCTTACACAACCTCGTTAATAACTTCCTCTTCCAGATGTCGAGTTCTTCATTTAAAAGTGCACTTTTACATTACGGCCACGACCATAACTCGGCTAATATTTAAATGGACAATGAAGCACAGTGGATGAATTGTAATGTAACGGGAGAACCGTTAATTGCTGACGACAGTCGAGAGCGCCTTACCTTCCGCTCCCACGCATTCCGTTACAAAGCCGATCGCACCTTGCACTACGTGTAAAGATTTCCTTTGATGGACTCGGGGACGTGTGGCGATATCCGGAGAAAGCGAATGCGCGAATGCTTCCGGCAAACTTATAAGCAAGAAATTCGTTTGATTCTGGACAGTGGGATTCTTCCGGTGTTTGGAGTAACTTTTAAGCAAATGCATCTACAGTATCCGATACTTTGTCAATATTCCTTGGCGGAAGATATCTGATCTTCTATTATTGGCAACGTAGCATTGTTACTGTTACGTCGCTGCTGCTCTCGCGGTGAACAATTTTTGACTACTGCATAATTCTATGCAGTGATGGAAAATGCAAAGACAGTTACACGGATGCTTTTCGTCGAAAGCGGCTCAAGTTGTTCGATATTTTGTCCCGCCCAGGAGTTTTATATATTTTTTTTTTCAAAGACATACAATCTAATTCATTGGTCGTTTTCTATTCTCAAACAGAAAATTATAGCATCTAATCGCTCAATTAACCATCAAGTATTATTAGGCCTCGATCTATAGCAAATAAGTTTCTCTCAACATTTTGTACTTAACCCACAAAATACATGGAATAATTATCCAAGTGGTGAAATTTAGTTGTGGTACTGAATACGATATGTTAAAATTGTTAATCATAAATGAATATGTTATGTTTTAATAGTAAAGTAAGCACAAATTAATACAGCTTCAATCATTTAGCAATTAAAGAAATAACATAAAATAAATAAATAATTAACTATTAAGCAACTAATCTTGGAAATTACTCCCTTAATTCACGCCAATATATTAGGTTGATAATAGAAGGATTTAAAAATTTACGCAATTGAAATTATTTACACTTAAAATTTACAAACAATTTACATATTGACATTATTATTGTCCTTTTCATTCATTAAAATTATTAATATAAAATGGAAGAAAGTTTAAACATAAAATATAGAATATATAGGTAGACTTGAAGCCATAATTCGAGCATTTACGAACTACCAAATTTATACCAGATAACGCACATAAGAGCACTTGGCGAGGAATGAATGAATATACGAGAGATCGACCTAAAGAGAGAGAGAGAGAGTAAAGGCACTAAAGTGGAAAGGGGCAGATGGAAAGAAAGTAAGGGAATGAGAATGATGTCCGACTGCTAGAAAGTCGATAAGGCTTCAAGGTTACGAAATTGCGAAAAACGAAAGGACTGGTTGGTAATAATAACGATAAGCAGAAAATTTGAGAAATCGAGGAAAGATATCAGAAGAGACGTTGAATGTTGAGGAATTGACAGAGAAGATAGTGCGAAAATTATTATTGGTGGCCTTGACGTTGAATGGGAATGATAGATTTAAATTGTCCGAGAAGACCTTCCGTCATATTCAATACATTTCGATTGTCCTTTATATTCAAGCGAATATAGCTGTTTTAGTTTGGCATCAATATTGTGTTCGTATATAATCTAAGATAGCATATCTACATGTGCATCCGTATGTGTGCAATGAATGCCTTATATTATGCATTCAAAGTCTCTTTAATGCTCTATGAAAGCTTTATCAATTTTTTGTACATTTTCCCTTGCCGGTTTATATTATATGATAAAAACAATCGAGTGTAGAAGAGATTAACCTACTATTGGTTGTAAATAAATTGGCGTTATTACAGTAATCTAAACACGCGCAAAATAAGCGAATAAATATTATAAGTACTTGATGTAAGTACGTGTTTACTAAAAGAAATGCCTATTACAGCTAAATCGTATTTTTGTTTAAGTAAAGCAATAAATCGTCGATCTTAATACCTTTCAGCATTGATTTAGACTCTCTGTTTATCTAAAGGAACATTAAATAAAATATTGATTTTACTAAGATAAAATTACATCAAATTTATTAAATTAATCAAAATCGAAAACTTAAAAGTTTTTTCAGTTTATTCGAATAGCTGCATGAAATATAAACGTATACAAATAATTGCTTATATTTAACTATATATTACAATTTTTAAATAAAAATATATAACTGTCGGTCAAATTTTATGAGCATAACTTAATTCTTACGTTAATAAACCTACATATTTCATTTTATTCTGCAATCAAACAGGTTACTGTTACGCAAATTTATTGCCATTTCATGTACAGAAACGATGTTCTGCATAGAATGCATTAATAATTAAATGAAAGAAAAAAAAAAAACAATTAAAATCCTTCATTAATTTACTCTAGAAACTAAATATGAATATTACCATTTTCTAAAAATTACTTTTCCTATCTGAAAATTCAATTGAAAAAACATTTTTATTATTGGACCAACAGAAATGAAAAATATTGATATAGAACAATTTTTATTATTCGAGTTAATATTGAGTGAAATTTGCATTTATGGAATGTACGCGAAGACATTTACTTTGAATTAAGTTTTAATAATTGAACATCAGATTTTCTTAACTTGGTATATCGTTTTTTGGCAATATACTTGTAAAAGAATTAATTTAGTGGAAACTCAGCTTAAAATATTTCATGGCAAATACTGTCAATACCTAAATTACAAAATAATATTTAAATGTTTTTACAAAAATTATACATTCTAAATGTAATATTTTTAGAAATATTGTTCATGAAAATCATGAAAATAGAAAGTGGGGAACTGAATAAATTATTTAGAAAATTATAATGACATCGTTCAAAATTTCATACTAAATGTGTATTCTTAATTTTAGTTTATCTTCAAAACGAGAGATCCCATCATTATGGGTGTAATGGTTGAAGACGGCATTATTAAACAAGGAACACCAATCTGTGTCCCCAGTAAAGACGTGAGTATTGTACAATATAACATATAAAAGTAATTACTTATTAATAAGTAAATATATTCTTTAGCGTCAAAAAAAAAAAAAAACGATATTAACTGCCTAGATACAATATATATATATATATATATATATATATAAAACTATATTTATTACGTTATTTCCGTTAACGAAACTTAACTCAAGTTTTAACAGTAATACAAAAGTTTTCCAGCACTTCAAAAATAACGCTATTATACTTTTGTTTTTATTCTTATAAAAAAACGTCCAATGTGCAACATAATTTTTTTCAGTAGAAAAATTTCGATCGAATGAGTTGAAATGGTAAAAATAGATGACTATTAGATACTAAAAATGGACGTATTTATATTAAATTTTAAGAGAAAACACAAATATATAATAAATGCATTGATTATTAATAAATAATTCAAAATCTTTTGATGAATAATAGGCGTAAAGTTTATTATTAGGATCAAATATTATCAATATATATATATATATATAAATTTGAAATTTGTTTGCCATACGTCAGACACTATTTTGCCCAAGTGTCCTTCAAATTGATAGAAAGTCAGAATGAAAGGGCTCGAGTCTTGTAATGTGCCATTCATAAAAGAGGATAAGTAAGGATTCACCTGCGAGCACGCTATTTTACCATACGCTTTCGCTTGCAAAAAAAAAAAAGCTTCACGACAAAAACCGACTGAGCGAACGAAAAATTGCACGTACAAAAGAGAAAAAGTCTGATTTAAAATACGCGAGACTTGGTTGGCAATGCAGTCGGCAGGGCGTGTAGGTGAACCTGTTCGTCGGTCCGAGGGCGAGATCTTAAGAAAATGCGAGAAAGAAGGAGAGAGAGAGACAGAAAGGAATCGGATTGGCCGATCTCCGTCGCTCGATACGGAGTTCTCTCGCTCATGCCGTAGGAGAACGAGGTTTTGTCCTCCCTCTCCCTCCCACTCCCCCCTCCCTCACTCCCTCTCTCTCTCTCTCTCGTTCATCCTCGCCCTCGCCCTCGCCCTCCTTCTCGGCGAGCTCCTCTTCCTGCGCCTCTCTATGTACGGGCGGCGCGCATCTAACTGACAATTTCGTACTGTAGGCGTTTTTCTATTTATATCTTCCTCGTGCTTTTCAATTGTATATATGTGAGTACATGTGAAATTGAAGTACGATGCGTGACTTTTTCGATCATTGAAATGCTTGCGCTCACGTGAAGTGGAAGTGGCAGAAATAAATATGGATAGTTTATTTTTTGCATTAATTATCGTAGGAATTTCATTATTATCATATTTGAAGCACTTGAAGCAGCCTCGAACTCTTATGTTTGTGTTCTTACGTTTGATATATCTGAGCGCACATTGTATGCTCCAAAGTTCCGATGAGTTGGTGTAAAATATACAATTTAGAATAAGTGGCATGACATTAGGAGATAAAAGAGAGAGAAAAAAATGTTTATAACAACCGAGCGTAATAAATAGTATATAAATAAAAGATTTGTAACGCTCTTATTCTACGGTTTAAGATAATTTTTAACAATTTAAACGTCGTAAGACAACTAATGCATCTATATAGATATTTGACTTTTATTGAATGTAGTTCATGGTTAGGAATACATGAGAAAATAATTCTTTAAGCGTGACATTTATAAGCAGCATATTTAGTTATTAATTTATTATAAGTAATTTTAAATACTATTTATTGGGCCTAATATAAACAAGTTTCCAGGGCAAAGAAAATGTTTGAATCATTAAATTTTTTGATGATATATTATACATTAATGAATTTTTATATTAATAAGCCAGAAGCTTTAATATTAATTTATGTAATTATTTTAAATTCGTGTACATCTGCTAGAAGTCTTTAAAAGACGAAGTACATGCAATAACACGTTCAACAATATTTCATTAAATTATTCTACTCAAATTCTAATTCTGGTAGAACTTGAGCGAAAAAATTAAATACCAAAATATCTTCGATATCGGCTTTATTACCAGTACATAAAATGTCTTGATTTTTTTACATATAAAATTTTATGCATAAAGAAAATCAAATGACAGTTTAATAATTAAATAAACAGAAATAAAAAATTTTTTTATTTCAAATAATAATCTTTTCGTTTTATAGTAATTGTGTATAATGTCGTATATCTGAAATTTTTTTTTTGGATTAATTATGGATAATTATAGAACGCCTATGTCAATAATTAAAAAATAGGTTTCATTCTCAAAGTAAAATTTACTATATAATGTTGTTCTTTTTTTGTCGCTATTTTTCATTTTTTTCGTATACCTAGAGAGAAAAAACAGCCAATGATTTAGCCAAATAACATAGAAAAAAATCACTTTTCTATTCTAATTAAAAAAATGTATATAATAGTAAATTTATCTTAAATGATAAGGAAGATTCTTATTTTTGTAACATAAAATTAATGCTTAATGATTATTGATTATCGCACGTATAATAATAATACGAGTGATTTAATACTTAAAAATCAGATAGTAAATCTACTTTTACTATCTACTTTTTTCAAAATAAAAAATAAAATGTTGATTCTTACAATTAACAAAGTATTTAAATTTATAACATTGTTTATAATATAAACCATAAAGATACTAATACCGTGACCCAATTACTTACAAAAATACTGCGATATTTTTTAATCGTTCTACTGCCTCTAAATTTGTGTACAGAGTCAATAATTCAACTAATAATAATAATTCAAACAATAATTACAATATAACAACATAAAAGAGAATGTATTGGAGACAGATAGAGAGATAAAGAAGTAGACGAGGAAGAGGAAATCGATATTGGTTATCGAGTGTGTCGTCCGCTTGCCGTTTCTTCCTTTTCCCGTCGTCCTCTATAGGTAACTATCATTCTCTCTTCCTCCTCCTCCTCCTCCTCCTCCTCCCTTTATCGCCCTCTTTCTCTTTTTCTCTCTTGTCTCTTCCGTCTGATTCTCTCGTTATCGTGATCCGAGAATAACTCACTCAAACCCATTGGCTAGACGGAGATCCAACCAACAGCCTCGTCGCTTAATGAGACCGGAACACTTGAAATCCCATTCATGTTGTCGGGAATCGCACACGCGAAAAAGAGAGACGGAGAAAGATGTCATTGATCGATGTTAGAGAGACAGAAGTTCTTTAATCAGCGTACATCGATTAACAACGTGTGTCAACAAAACTTTTTTCATAATTTAGCCCTCATTATCTTTTCAATGCCTTCACAATAATTTAATATTTTTTATTGAAAATACTTCTATATAATTTAAATATTTTAAAGATAAGTAACATAATGAGTTTCCAACTTTTATGCATAAGTAAGTAAATGTGTATAGAATTTGTAATTAGATTAAGGAAAAAAAATTTACATTACAGAAAAAATATATCAAAATTTTATTTAATGTACGACTTCTCTTAAACAAATGCAGCGCCTAAATGATAATCAAGAGTACGTATTTTTAAAAAGTTTTATAAAAAAAAAAAATGTTGCCAAGTAGATGTCTATTTACAATTTATATTGTACATAATTTAAATTCTTAAATAACGTTTCGTGAAATTGAAAGTGTTTGGTTGTCAATATAGAAAATACGTACAATTCATTCAAGAAGAAAGAAAAGTTAAACAACTCCTTAAATACAACGTCACGGGTTTTTATTCTATAATAAAGACGCTGACACATACTATCTTGCCAAGATAACGAAGTGATTTTTTCACTGACCAGATGAAACTGTAAATTTGACAATGAAATATACGAGAAATATCACTTATTGAGTACCACAAGGAACGTCTGAATTTCATTGGCTTCGTCAGATTTATGGAACAGTCATGTCGAGGGCGAAACTACGATCTATTATTTCATTAAGGCCATTTCATCGAGGCCCTTTTATCAAGAGGTTTTTCTGTTTTGATAAATTTGCCTATAGAAATTAATTTATGGCCAAATTGAAAGTAATTTGCGAAGTGCACGGGTTATTGTGCCCTTCAGTCAATCAAACATATTCCTATTCATCATGCTTTAAGACTATATGATTTTTTTATTCAGCAATGCTATTTTTTTCATTTGTTTGAATTTATTATTTTACGATATATCATAAATATTATATTACAAAAGCGTTTAAACCAAGTGTAATTATATTTTATGGGCTTCTGCATGATACTGATGATATTGCAATGTACATTTCTTTCTTTGTATACGTCGGTTATATCGTACAATATTTTTGAATTCTATTATTGCCAACATTGAAAGAACTATTTACGAAGCAATTTCGAATTATTACTCCGAAAATGTCCTTAAAATATTCATCGAAATATCACGTCTGTACAAATTGTATAAATAAAATCTGTGGGCAGAGCAGATAGAAAAATACATCAATGCATCATTGTCGATAAGACTTTTTCGGTGAATAATATAAAAATGCCGGGACGTAGGATCTGCGCGAGGCACATATCATGGATCCCCCTATTGTTTCGTGAGCCATTTAATTCGAACAAAGAAAAACGTATTTCGAATTCATTAGAAAATATATGGCGAATAAAATGTTGGATCACAATGGGCGACGTCGCAACGAAGAAAGTTTCGCGAGGTTGTGCTTCATTTATGAGAACAGTTCATTAAAACTTAAATATTTATAAATAAAAATAAAACAAAGACATTGCGGTTATTAAAAGATATATAATTTTGATTGGTTTTTCCCTTCAAATAATACGTACTTCATAAATTTCAAGGCAATAATATCTTGGTAAAATGAAATATCAACTTACATCTTAATTCCTTTCAAATCCATTACATCGTAGTCCATACTAAAAATATACATTAGGCTGAGCAATTAAATACTCCAAGAAGAAGCAAAATATTTTTATTCGCTTAAATAAATAATAATTACTGATTTTAACTTGGCCAACAACAAAAAAAATACTATTAAACTTTCTTGCTTAATATGTTTGATGTGCTTGGTAATTTTCATGCTTAATGTCTAATGAAAGTAAACATTTCAATTATCGTACAGTTGTTGTTATATAAATAAATGTAGCCCTCTGGCTCGTATAATTTCACGAAACATCTAGTCATTCATAATTTACGAGGCTGACAATTTAAAATTTCAATTTCAATATAATTATTGCTAATTAGCTGAAACAATCGACTGATTCTCTTTTAGGGAATCGTAGCCCAGCATAAATAATCTCCTCGCGTCGTCCCCCATTACATTACCGGCTCCAAATAATCTATAAGCTTCTTTTATTCGGCACGAGGGCCTGTTGTCTCTCAAAAACCTTAACACACCCTGGATTTTACCCTCTTTCCCGGTCGCCTTGACTCTCAACTACAAGGAACAGCCTCGTCGACTTTACCCGCGCGCGCGCGCGCGCGCCCACCAGAAACAATGGAAACATTAATAAGGACTCGCGCTCGGCACTTTTACGAAACCGGCAGGACAATTTAAGGAGACTTGAAAAACTCAAGCCTCACCTGATTTTCCATAAAAATGAGCGACGACGCGCTTCCTAAACCGTCTCCCCAGACTGCCTAGATACTGCAATATTACCTTAACCGTCTAAAGGAGGCTGCTCCTCCTCGTACGCGCACAAGAGCATCTCTCTCGCCAAAATCCGGGGTTATACCATTATTTTCTCATCTCCCCCGTCATCTCGTCATTCCGAT
>JAPYYT010002561.1:0-31268 GCA_030522565.1 Ceratosolen corneri | reverse complement strand
GATATCTGCATCTTAATTATATACAGAACTAGTTTCATTTGGCATTATCATTTATACGCTATTATCACTAACGAGATTATACAACTAACCTGCTTCGCTTGTGTCACACGTTTTGACATTTTGCTTTCTTTCACCTTCAATATGGATTATTTGCTATTACTATTTATTGAAATTTAATTTAATATTATTTGGAAATTCTGAATCTTAATGGCTCTAAAGAGTCGATTCGTAACTATCTGCCCAGAAAAAGGCAATATAAGATAATGATTATTACTCGATAAACAAACTTATAATTGATTAGTCGATTTAAATGTGCGTAGTATCGTATTCAGAAATAGCAGTTGCCAATTTAGATATAACAATTTTGACATTATTTTCTTCGCAATTATAAGAAAATAAAAATAAATTCTTATATCAATTAATCAATGTGGTATTTGTTCGTTCTATAACAAGCTCATTAAAAATAACTTATGGGCACTCTAATACTGAGTCTCTATTTTAATATAATCCATTTAATCTCATATCTAAAAATCCTTAATATTCAGATTATCAGGCAAGAGTATGAAAAAATTCTAAAAACTTTAGAATTTGATATTCGTTTATACTTTTTAGGCTCTAATGTGTACTTGAATAATTATATAATATAATTTGGGGATGCTCCCCTTAGAAATTAAATAAATTCAAAATATTATATCGATCTGTTTTTTGGAATTCGATCAATGTATAAACAAAATTAATCATGAAAAAACCAATTTTTATATTTCATAATAATGTTATAAGAAACATTTATTACCTTTAGCAATAATTATTTACATAATATTTTTCAAACACTTATACACTGAAAATTCGTAATTTAAGAGGCTTTTAATGCAATATATAAATTATATGTTAATATTTATTTTATTTGATTAATATATATTTGATTATTAATGTAATACTGAAATTATTTAAAATGGAATTAAAAATTTAATTCATTTACGAACGCATGTAAATAAAATAATATTGTAATTCATGAAGAAATAATTATAAATTACATTATTTATCATAATCGTATTAACTTTAAAAATTGGCACTGATTTATACAGCAAGAGATCAATTCGTCAACTGTAATGAAAGTGGACAATTTTTATAAAATTCACAATGTCTATAAGTAAATTTGAAACAAAAATTTTTAATTAAAATATTTATTAGTCATTGGAAATTAATATTCTTATTTCATTTAAAAAAGTAAAATTTTATCACTTCATCAAGCTTTTAATGCATTACACATTTAATGCTGCAAATTTTTGTATTGTGGATATGTAAAAATAATATTTATTTTGTGTTCTTGTTAATTAGTTCTTGTGTTCTTGTTTTACATTCCGATTTTATATAAAGTATTCTAAAGAAAAGCATAAATTTATAGTTAATACATTAAATTAAAATATGTTACAAATAATTAAAGGCCCCCTAATAAATTGAAAATTTAATTCAAAAAGTTAAAACGTATTTAAACACAAATGCGCACGCACACACACGTATATGCATGCATATTTGTATACTACAAGGATATAATTGAGACAAATAGCAAGAACGATCTCGTTGTAACACATTCATTCGCTTGCTTGTGCATTAGCTTAATTCAACGGACCTTCTCTTAACGGATAATGGATTCGCCACGAAGTAGCTCGACTTCTCGACGCAGTGCTCACATGCAAGAGGCATCTCTACTTGGCACCATAACCTTAAACTCCGATCACACTCCGGTGGGTTCGAGCGCATAATAGCCAATGCCGCTATTGCCACTGGCGCAGGACGATTGCGAACTTATGCCGACATTTTCACGCGCCTCCTCCTCCTCCTACTCCTCGTGCGCGCGTAACGTCTGTGCGTGCAATTGCGTATCCTTGCAAGTGTTTCGATTTACGCTCTGCTCGTCTACTAAGCCATTTCCGAATCGCTACACTGCTAATATAATGGAAGGTAGAAAGATAGTACTAATATAATTGAAACTTTTACGAGCATGTTTGCGAAACCTTTTGAATGCATTTTACCTAAGTATGATCCACGTATTGTCGAGATTATTTATGCAGCAAAAAGTTAATACTCGTTATTACAGAGATTGGTAATTTTATTTTCCGACAGTCGTACTTGGATTCGCAAGTGAACGTAGTGATTGGATGAAACGATAAGTATAACGCAAGCCTATTCCACAAATAGAGTAGTAATTTTACATTATGTTATTCGTATTTATATAAAAAATTACTAAATACTATTTATTTTATTAAAAACGTATATAATGATCTCTATTTAGCTGGTCAGAACGGCGGCTGACTTTTCTATTAATTATTAAAGTATTTGTATTACATATTTTTCATTTCGTAATACTCATTTTGATTTTATTGGACATTTTAATAGCTATTGTGGAAGTTATATATATTTTTGGCAATGTTCACATTTCTTCATTATTTATTGTGATTTAAAATTTTTGTAATAAATTTATAATTAATACTAGAGGTTTAAAATACTATTGTAAGCAGTATGATTATAATTAAAGATGATATTAGGACAAAATTATTGTACTCAATAAAAGTAGATTGTCTATTAAAATTTTACATAATTACACATGCGTGGCCCTTAAATAAGATTGGCTATGTACAAAAAGGAAATCGGATTACTTGCATCACGAATAGTCAAGTGCTTCGTATCGTTTAAATTATTAGAGTGGCTTCAGAATATTCTATATCAGACGGGGAAATTAAGACATTGATAGTTATATTTTAATTTTGTACACATAATAAGCAATTATTTACAGAGATATTTTATTTTTAATAATTCAAGGTTGTAATTCAAATAATTCAAGACATGGTTTAAAATAAAAATACTACAAAATAGATGAAAATATTTATGAAAAATACGAGTAATTGAATATTAAAAATCCTGATGCAATATTGAAAGAAGGTTAAATACATATATAGATATTATCTTTTTTGGATTTCAGGTAAATAAGAAAAAGAATGTTATGTATTTAAAGCTCAATGAATTTCTAGCCATGGTTTACAAATATTATAATATCAAAATTTTCAATAATTATTAATATTTTCTTTTTTTTTACTGATATAAACTATTTCTTTTATATAAAGTAGTCTAAAAGTTTTTTTATTCATCCTTTAATTTATTCTTTATTTTTATTAAATACTTGAAATATATTGTCATAATTATTTATTTCTTAATTTAATTTTTGTGTCGAAGGTGGGTGAGTGGCATGTACGAGCATACGTGAATAGAGAGATTGAAATCTAATTAAAATCTGTAAAATAGAATAGAATAGGATATAATTATTTAATCTAGTAATTACTCTTATAAAATAATTCATTGATTAATATATAGCATTATAATTGTTTATATTAAGTATGATATTCATTAGATTATCTTTCTAACATGGTTTGTTGATTCAGTTGAAAATTAATGATGTTTATCTAATATTATTGTATAAGATGTATTTGATATTTTATAAAGTAAAAAATACTTTAAAGCATGTGTTTCAGAAATTGAGTACAGTTCGTCATTAAAAAAGAACCTAAACTAAATAAGTAATTTGAAAAAAGCTTTATAAGAATTGACAGAATTTATTTTAAAAATATAGTTGTATGTTGAGATCGATGCATCTATTTGAATAGCTTAAGATTATATGATTTAAACATAAGCATTTAATTAATTAGTAATGTATCTAATTATTGAAAATTGGCTATCTAATTAATTTATCGTTTAAATAATGTTAAAGTAACATATTTTACTAAAAAATTAAAGAGTAATTTATGATATGAATTGTGATATGAATTAATAAATGTAAATATTTATTTACATTTATTATAATGAATTTCAATAAAAATTATGAACATAATTTTACTAAATCTAAAAAAATTATAAAAATTATCTCATACTTTCTAGAGTTAAAAGGTAAATAATTTATTATCGCGAATTTATCTTTATTTGTAGAAGAAAACTTTTAATATAATAAACTTATGTTATTAAAGTGTAATAATTTAGACTAGAATTAATATGTGAATTTGTTCTTGCTAATTAAACCTAAATAAAATTAAAAATTAAATTGCTCATACAACTACTAGATCTAATATTTAAAATAAAAGTCAATGATTTAAGATGATAGAATTTATATAAATAAGTACGTTGAATTATTTTAAATTTAATGTTTATATATAAAATGGGATACGGCAAAATTATTAATAAATAATAAGTTGCTCACTTGTGCCATTTATGAATCCGACTTTTTTAAAAATATTTTTCTCTTGTAAATATTTTCTTAGTATATGCAAAAAAACTTTAATTTTCTAAAATTTAATTATTCCGAGTGAGGAATGAAAATTTAGCTATGCAGATGTATACATTTTTTTCTGTATTTGTTTATAAGTCTATGCTCGGAGATTTGCAACTTAAGAGGGAGGTATTGCAAATGATTGTTTGGAGTTGAGTTTGTGTTAAAAATTCATATATGACAAGTAACATTTAAGTGATATATTGTATTTATACATTTATAATTCAAAAATTAATAAGAAGGGATTTGAATTTATTTTTTATACAAAACACTATAAGAACTGTTATAGAATGGGATATGATTGTATTAAAATTTGTATTAAAGTTTTTAAATACATATTAGAAAAACTTTTTAGAGAAAATATGTTTTTATTCCAGTTATTTTGAAAAAAATTCAGAGAAATGTTATTTTACATTTTTAAACATTTATTGTTTTTTAAACATGTTTTAGATGATCGCTAGGTATTACCTGTAAATTAACTATATTTGTAATAAATCTTTTATAAACCCAACGTCTACACTGAAATTGGTATAACATTGAGAATTGAAATACGTTGCACCAATGGCTGATACGAGTGCACGCTAATTATTCTTATATCATTACATAATAATACATACGCGAACATGTGCGCGATAAGTGAAGGCAATCGTTTCTTTGACAGGTGAATTTAATTGAAATTTTAGAAACGTGCATACATACATAAGCATCGGCGTGCGCTCAAATTCATTCGTCTAATTAGAATTTCTTCAGCTACACAGTATAGAATTGCATTTATCTTATCTTGATTATTTGCTAAGATTATATTAACATTAAATTTTTCATTAAAACTATAAGAACCTTTACTATTGTAAATTTTATTTCGATCATATAAAATGTTATCAGTTGTTAAATATTATCAGCATAAAATTTTATTATTAATGTGAACATTAATGTATTATTACAACAATTTTATTTAAAAAATTATATATATTTTAACAAAGTCAAGAAAAAGATCATTTTTCTTAATACGCCAGTACTATACGCGAATTTTCTTATAAATTTAAAAAAGTGTTATGTTCTTTAAAATAATGTTTCTTTTTTTATAATTTAAGTGTAATTGTCATAATATAAATAATTTAAATAAATTTATAAAACTTTTGTAATAAAGTTAATTAAAGAAAGTATTATATTATATTATACAATTTTTCAATATTTTTATGAAAAAATATTTTAACAAATTTATTCCCTTTTTGTGGTTCCTTTATGTATTAAAGAAATGTAAACTTAAAATAAATAGAAATATAACTACTAACGAGTTTCTAATGATACGTTTGTAAATACTTGAAAAAATTTTACGAAAAATTCTTTAGATCTAATGTATATAAAAAGACATCTAGAATTCTTTATGTTTATAAAACTCCAATATTCAAAAGATATTTGCTAGATATAAAATATATTCATATCATAAATTTCTTTAAAAAATCAATTTCCTTATTTGCTATTCTTTAATAAATTATTAATGAAATTTATATATATATATATTTATATTTTAATAATAGTTTAACGATTTGTAGACACATTCCTAATATTTGATATGTAAGCTTATTATTATATCGATGCGCAAATTTCATATATCGTTAATATCTTTCAAATTATCTAAAACTTATTAATACATACAGCAAATTTTAATCTAATTTCAATTATGTAAAATTTTAGGCAGCACTTTTTAAGGTATAAAAAATTGCTTTAACAATTATAATGTATACTTACAAATTTAACATAAAGAATGAAACTCGTCTATTATTTAGTAGACTATTCTAAAATCTTTCTGGAGCGTTAAGAATTTCTAATATGAGAAGTGAAAAGAGGCGTTTACTCGTATTATCTAAATAGGACGTCGACATTATGCTTTCAAAATTAATTTGTAAGACTTGGTGGTTAAATTGGGATGCTTATTGGATAGATTAGCTATATGTTCAATAATATAAAATAATAGATGTTTTATTATAGAATTTTATATGTTATATAAAATTTATAATTCTTTCTAAAATAACTGATTTTTATTGTTAGATATTAATATTTTTACAATAAATATTTCGATTCGAAAGATATATTTCATTATAATATTAGATTATTTATTTTGTATAACTCACTTAATATATATCTAAAGTACATGTTTAACATCTTTGTCATTTTAAGTTCAGTCGCGATGATATAAGTACAAAGTACAATTTTTTCAATTTCAAAACAGATTTCGTTCTAAATACTATCCGTAATTATTATTATTTTTCTATTATTGTAATATTTGAGGGAATCATTTATATTACGATAATACGATAGTTGCAAAGAAAATGGATCATTTATTTATATAAAATATTTATTTCATTTAAATTCATATACTAATTTTAATAAAAATACATTATAATGCCCCGTTTTAATTTACGATAAATTTTGATATTAAAGAAAATCAGGCTATTTTGATTTCTATAATTTCTATATTCAAATAAGATGACGCCTGATATTAATTGACATCATAAGAACCAATAGCTTATCATTTATTATTAGTTTTATTTATTTATATGATATTAAATTAATACAAAATTCTGTGTGTTTGTGTGTGTAACTTAAAGAAATTTATAATGATTTCTTTTGAACGCGTTATATGAAATAATAAATTTAGATTATTTTTCAAAGTAAATAAATTAGTATGATAATAAATTTACATAAATAACTGGCATAGCAAAATAAGGGAGTGAAAAAAATATTATAAATTATAGATCTAGAGATGGTTGAATATTCAATTTATATTCATTTATCTTGTCTGATCGCAGAAAGAATGCATGCATTTCATTTAAAATTATAAAATTAAAATTCACTAATATTTCCTCTTTTCTATGAAAGTTATGTATTACGTCGTAGTTGCTAGTTTAAAGTTGTTAATATATTTATTTTATTGTAAATTGAGAATTTGATTATACTTTGTAAATTTAGTGAACTTGTATGTATTTATTATGACAGTATTAATTATACGTAATATTTATGTATGTTTAAGACATGCTTTAGCAAATTAGGCTACATATTTTTAGTATTTATAGGTAACATTTGCTTTTTCATTGGTAAGTGTCAAATTAAATTTGGAACAATCTTTCTAATTGTAAACTTATATATAATAATAAAGATAATTGTATAACTTATAAAGATATTGCTGATATACGTGTTCTTAAAATGTAACCAATTATTTTGTATATTTATTTTTGAAATAATTACATTTTGAATATGATTATAAAATACTATACATTACTGTTTTGTACTGATGAATCATTACACTTTAAATACTGTTACTCAAATGAAATGTTCACCCTACAGCGATTATAATGTTTATTAATAATCCACAAAATTCATAAAACTATATTGTTACTGCTTATCCGTTTTTTATTACTGTAATGTTATTAATGTTATTCAAGTTATTAAAGTATGTGTTTTGTATTTGATAAAACATTAAATATGATTATTTAAGAATGAATTATTCATACGAAGACAATAGGTATATTTTTCTAAAAGTTGTTTCTTTCATTATATACAATCCATCGTTATTTCTTTTAAATATAACGCCCATGTCGTTTCATTTTGTGTATCTTTTTTTCTTTATACAATAATAAATTTATATTTTATTAGTAAAAGTTACTCCTTACATTTTAAAAATATTTCGAAGAAGAGCAATGCAAAATACGATCTATACAAGCTATAGATACACAAGCTAGAAGAAAATAAAAAATAACGTGGGGCATCGAGTGTCGTATGGAGAAACGCGTAAATTTTAACGGAAATGCATTCGACTCGAATCTCAAGGAATCATTTTTGTTTAATCGAAACAAAGAGCTGCATTCCTTAAGGCTTTTGTTTACCTGACAAATCACGGTTGATGTTTTCAGGACAACATTTGTGACTAACTAGGCTAATTTCAACTAGGATTTTTCATTGTAATTAATTTAAGCGTCGTATTAATGAGATGCACCGAACTAAAATTTGTATGAATATGATCACATTTAGAATTTCCAGCATCTATAACCCCGATAGTAAATTAATAGTATTTTACATAATTAGCAATCGTTTCCGATTAAAATTTCTCGTAGATAAAAAATAAAGTTAATATAAAAGTGTACTAAAATAGTACATATTAATTTACTAATTTTTAAAAACAAAATGTATGTGTAAATATTGCTTAACAAGTAATTTTTATAAGGATTTCTAACATCTTGTCTCTACCAAGTTAAATATTTTTCATTCTTATAGTTTACAATAAACAGATAGAATTATAAATATTAAATTATGAATATAAATTTTCGGTATTGCGTTAACTATTTAAAAAAAAAAAATACTTAAAATTGGCAGAACTCGTTCATTGATTTTTCTCCCTTTGTTGTTAGCTCCTGTTCTCTTTACTTCTTATTTTAAAACAAGCTATTTCATCCATTTATAATCATGAAATTTTTAAAATACACATTAATTACTCGACACTTTTATGGACTAAAGAATCTTTGAAAAGCTTGAAAATTCGCATATATATAAATAAGTTTATATAAATAAGATTATATAAATAAGTAGAATATAAATAAATAGAAATAAGTCTAGATTCATAAAATTTTTAAACTTTATTTAAATTTGAATTATTTATATAAAGGCAAAACTAAAAACGCAGCTAAAAATTGATACAGATAAGTTAAAATAAGCTACGAATAATCAAACTATTTATAACCTAATACAGTTTCTCGTTTTTCAATCGAATAATTTAATTGGCGTTGCAAGGATTAATAAATGTCGTTGAAAACCAAAAGAAAGCAGAAAAAAGACACAATCCCTTATGAAACAATGAATTTCGCACAAATAACACTTGTGAAAGATATCCATGAGCTCGAGAGTCTAATAAAAATCCATGCCAATTAAAGAACTTAACCCTATTATTTGCTGAAAACATTAAAGGTCTCTCGCCCGTTCTCCCCTTCCCTCTCTTTCTCTCATCTCTTCCCGTTTCTCTCCTACGTCTAACATCGAATTAACCTCTCGCAGTCAACTGCGAGGATGATGAGGACGTTTCTATAACCGCCTTTGCATCGTCTCGGGTGGTGGGGGCCTCCACTCCCTGTGTAATCAGGAAGTGTGCCTGTGGTAGGGGGTTGATTCAGCGGCGGCGGCGCCAGCGACCGCGATTCCAAGCCCATTCCGACGCATGCAGGCGCGCCGCTAACACGCGCGTTCCGGTCCGTTCGCTCCGCCCGGTTCCGGTCAGCCGTTGTCTCTCTCTCTCTCTCTCTCTCCCTCCCTCTCTTTCTCTCTCTTACCAGTCATTGTATATATTGTTTGCTGACTGTGCATCGATAGGTGTGTATGTTTGTTTGTGTCTGTGCGATTTTTGTGTCCGGGAGCGTGAAGGGCAGCCTGCAACGTAAAGTTTTTGGGCTACGAGTTCGTGCAATGACACGACGCGTTTATTTTTAGTCGGGCGTATCAAACTCCCGAGTTGACGTTGTGAGGATACTAGAGCTTCTGTTTAGGACAACGTGAGGCCAAGGTCAACGGTTCTTGATTGCCATGGTGGTTGCCATGCCTTCGACGGCTTGTAACGGCCAGCAGCAACAAGAACCCGATTTAGGTAAGTTTGAGCGAGCGAGTGAATCGGGTTGTTGCAATCGGCTGTGACAATGAGACGTATATTTATTTTTGCCCTCGTCGCTTTACCTTCGGTCAGCATTTTTATTCTTATCTAGGCTGTTGTAACTGCAAAATTTCTGAAGCTTTTGTTCCTAGCTAAAAGTTCTTGCGGCTGTGTTAATCTATATATTACAGTTGGATGGGATCATAATGTTCAGGTTCAGTTCTTGCGACGTAATGTGATCGTAAAAATTTAACTGACAATCAGTTTTTGCCGTGAGCGAGAATGACGATCGATCGTATTTATCGACGGATTATTGCCTCGATTGTTACGGTAGTTTCAACATTTCCGTGAAAACAATGCAGTTACAAGTCACTTATATAAATTAAAAAAACTTTCTAAAAGTACGATTTACGTATTTCGAGTTGAAAATTATTCTTTATCGTCATCGTTGATTTGACGAATAAAAATAAATGAGCTCTACTACATGGTCGATCTTTAAATTAATTTAAGCGATCTTTAAATTAATTTAAATTTTACCATTGCAGATTAATACAAATTGTTTATTGTCTTATTTGTTGCAAACTTTAAATTAAAAATAATAAAATTACCAAATTTTAGTAGCAAAATAATACTTAAGATGTGCAGATTCAATTTAATATTAAATCGATTTTATATTAAAAATATATTTTAATAACATTTTTAAATAATATCCGATGTTAAAGAGTGTAATTTTCGGTGTTCTAAATAAAGACCGTAAGCAGTTTATAATTAGATAATAGCCTAATTCAAAATCGATGTCGAACAAAGTTTAAAAAACATTTTCGTATATGTAGGATTTTCAAGTATTTTTAAAAATTACTATCTACAATTATTATTAGATGCGGCTTATTCACTTTTTTTTTTACAAAATAACGTATATGCACAATTTTAATCTTTTTCTATACAAAAATTTAACCTCAATATATTCTAAAAATAATACATAAAATGTCATTGTTATTATAGTCAATGAATTGTTCACAAACATGGTAGCATAGTAACTTGAGAATCTGTCTTTCAAATTAAATGCTATGCAAATTAATTATTAAATTCCAAGTGAAAAATTGGCTCGAAATGATAAAACTAAATTTAACTTATAGTGCTAATTCAATGTAAATAAAATAATGTACGATATTAAACTATTATACAATCTTTTTGAGGAAACATGAAAAACTCATCGTATATACAAATTTAAGGAGTCAATGACTCGAAAGCAAATTTATATTGACATGAAGTATTTGCTATTGAAACAAAATTTTGGCCATAGATAAATTTTACTGTACAGTATGAACGAATTTGAATAGCATATTCTGTAATGTATCAAATTCAATTAGACATGTATTGATATAACTGGAGTACATTAATGGATTAGTTTTTGAAAAATTATCAGGGTCATTTATAATATTTGAACTGTTTAATAATCCAAATAGAATATATAAACGCGAACAAATTATTTCTAACAAAGCACTCAACAACTCTATAATAAAAATTAGTACTTTATTGCAATACAAATTTATAAAATTTATATTAAATTTACCGAACATATAAAGTATAATACATGTAAAATAAATTTGACTAGTTTTTACCTGTAAAAAAAATGTTAAAATTATACGTTTTATTACAAATAAGAAAATGTTTATTCTTATTTTAGTTATATTTTATATTCATAACTTTATTAAACCTATAAAGTCATGATCTTAACTTAATGTAATAAAATTTCGAAAATAAAAAATATATTCAATTATCTATGAATCGATGCTCTTAATAAAATATTAAAAAGAAATATTAAGACCAATCAATCTCTATCTATTTTACGTGACCATGAATTTGTTAAAAACTGCATTGGAAAATAAGAACAAAAAGTTTTAATTTGCGCAACAAAATATATGAAAGTGCTTAACAAGTATTTAAATTGTAGCTCATCATTTTTTCTTCGTACAAATTTTATTTCAAGAACTAGGTCTATGAAATAATATAAAACAAGGTTTTATATTTGTTTAAAAATAAAGGCATGTTTCAAGAAATATTATTTAAAATAAAAACAATTGTTTTTGAAATTTTACAATAATATACGAACATCCAAATAAAATAGATATAATGGAATACAACATTTTGAAAATTCCAACAGGACACTATCAGAAAAACTTCCATTGCGTATTTGCATGTTTTTTAAAGTCATTTGATCTTTAGCATACACCGCAAGAATAAGTAAAGGAAAGATACACTTTGTGCATCTGGAGAATGCGTGCATGCTTTCGCTTATAGTAGCTTGAGTCATTGAGACATTGATTTCTCTAGCGCATACGCAATAACTATAGTAACGAGTGACACACATTGACGTCTGATTTCCTGAACCCCGGTTCGGTTTGTTTTCCATTTACACCGGCAGGCTCTTTACTACAATTCATTTTAACATTCGCCAACTTATAATGTTCTAACTAACTCCTATATAAATGCATTCCACTGAAACGCTCTAATTAGCGTAAAGTGTGGGTGGTTATTAGCTCGTATGAACATTAGCATTTGCCGATTTCTTCTTCTTTTCTTAAATTACTAAATATTGCGAGCATTCTTATTTTGCATAATGCAATCGAACTATTCGCTATGTGAAATTTTATAAAACTTTCTTGCAGCAAGTAGAGTATACGCCAAGTATATACATTCCACTCTATATGTGCACGGCCTACCTGTATTTCTTTACATTGGAAATTAAATTAAATTTTACAATATATATGATATTTGAAGTTTTATATTTAAAAATTACTTCTTACCAACCAATAGTCTTTTCAATTAGAAATCTAAAATATTTTTAATGTGTAATTTTAATTCTTTAATTAGTTGAAATTAATTAATTTTTCAATTCAAATGAAGGAATTTTTTAATTTATTAAGTATTTTTCGATTTTCCGTTATATAGTTATGTATATGATAATTATTATACGTTCGATAGTTATTCATATGATGAAAATGGTTATTATTTTTCTTTAATTAAAGTAAAATATTGAATTTATATGAAATACGAATCTATTTAAATAAAGTATAATAAATAATCAATTTACCAATAATTAGTATAATTACTTTTAGATTAACAAAGATTGATTTGTATTTTATCAATCATGTATATGCAATATAAAAATATAATACAAGCTCATTAGTAACTACAACAGCCCTGACTACATTATATAAATTCTACCCAATTATTAAACAAATTGTATGTGGATGATTAAAAAAAATTTTTATTACCTGGACTATTAAATATTTTAAGAATAAGAATTTTTAAATACAATAGATAAATAATATTAAAAGGCTTTCAAAAATATTTAAATAAGTGATTTAATAGAACAGAATTTTAATCGTGGCTATATTTTTTATACAAATTTTATACTGTTACACTTTAATTTTTTTATCTAAACCAAAATGTTAATTTTATATACAAGAATTTCCTTTTTCTTTTAAACATTAGAATAAATATTTTGTACTCGTTTTTGAAATATTTATCAAGCTTAATTATTATTTTTTATAGAAGAATTTTTTAAATGAACATTTTATAAACAACTTATTTATTATAAGTTAGCCTAGAAATAAAATACAAACAACTTTCATAAAAGATTCCATTTTTTTAAAGTTTCAACTATTTATTAAATAAAGGGATTAATCATGAATGAAAAATAGTAAATAATACAGAAAATTTCGCAATGAATGTTAAAAAAAAAGATCCTATTCAATGTCGAAAACGTTGCTATAAAAAGATATTTTAAATATATTACTGCTGTCTGTATTAATTCGCATTACCGGCACTGACAAATAAGATTTAGATCGACCAGAAATATAGTTACAACGGACACTACAAATTCTCTTATATTGATCATAAATATATCTTAGATAAATTTATAAAAATCTATAATAATTTAATTATTATTTCTATTTTACCTTCAGTGTGCTACAACATGAGTTTTGTTATGTTTTATATATAGCATAACTGTGTCTACTTCACTGAACTAAAAAAGCAATATCGAAGTCTGTATTGAGAGGCCTTGGGTTGTTACAATCTTTAAGACTATGTCGAGTTGAGATGTGCTTTCCTATAAATAAAAATAAAAGTTAATCAATTTTAATATGATGAATTTACTTTTAATATTAACTGCTAACGGAAATTCAGGTAAATATTAAAACTAAAATAAAAGTTAAAACTTTTTATTTCCTTAGATATTTATAAAGTTATTAGTGACTATAATTTTTTGGAAGAAAAGTTAAGAATTTTAGTCTTAAATGAACGATAACTTTCCTCATTTTCAAATAAATATTTTTTTTTTATCCTTGAATTTTTTATTGATTACTTTTCAAAAAGTTATTAAAAAATTAATAAAAATACGTATTCTAAAAGAACTAACGTGAAATTTAATTAAAAATATAAATAAATTAATATCCATTAGTAAATTAAATCAAATTGTTTCAGAATATTTTAATATTGATATACATGTTTCAGATAAATTGGATATCTTACATTAATGATAAAATGATAAAATAATTCATTTGTATTAAATTTCTGTATAATATGTATATATGTGTATGTATATGTATATATATTAAAAATAAATGAAGTATCACAATTAACTGTGTGTGCATGTGTGTTAAGTATTATATAAAATATATTTTTTAAGTAACGTATGATTTTGAAGTTTAATCATTTAAACATTTTCATTATCCTAAAAATATAAGTGGTTTAAAAACGCAAAAAGTTTTTTTCTGTATTTGACTTTTCAGTAATTTTCATGTGATTATTAATATTTTAATATGAGGCAACTAATTTTACAGTAATACAAGTGAATTACGAAAAATATATATATATAACAATCTTTCATATTTAATACAGAAAAATATTTGTTTTATTGGATTTAGAAATTTTATTTTATGTCATTGCATATATTTCGTTTACTTATAAGATTTACTACATATATTCAACCATTATAAATCTGTTATATTTAGTTAATTGCTATAAATAAATGTTCAGAAACAGAATTTGTTTGAAAAAAATGTATTATATAAAAAAATTACGTCTTTTAAGTATGTATAAATTATACTAAGGTACAAATTTAAAAACGTAAAAAAAATTTGTTGATTTAATTTAATATTTAATCAACTTGATTAAAGTAAAATATCAGTATTAATATTTATACTAATGTAGATTTCTACAAAAATTACAATGAAATTTTTAAGATATAACTTAAAATTTAAAAATTTGTATGTCTATTTTTTTATGATTCGATAATGTATATACATTTTACCATAAAAAACATATTTATTTTAAGTAATATGTATATATATATATATATATATATATATATATATATGTTTTTAAAAGTAACACAAATACAAATTTTTTTAAGTAATCAAAATTAATACACTATTATTTTTAAATAAAATAAAATAAAAAGTTTATTTCAAGGAAGATTATAGAAATTACGTAAGATTTTTAATAGTTGGCGTAATGTATAAAATAGGTAGAAGTTAATATGTAAAATAAGCATGATTAATGTAAAACAATAATAATGTATTTAACATATTTATTCAGTTATTTGTCATTTTTATTTAATAATTCAGAACGAGTTCAGTACATCGATATTTGATGATCATTATAGTTATTTTTATTGTATATCTGTAATAATTTTAAATAAAAAGTAAACATTAATTTAATAAAAAAAAGTTGATCACATAATGAAAAATATTAGTTTCATTTATTTTATTAAGGAACTATAATTTTTATGATTTAATATTAATGTGAAAATGAACAAAAATTATTAAAAAATAATTTATTGTATTTTATTATTCTGGATCTTACATCATAATTTAAGAATGTATCGTTTAGAGAATAAAATATTCCCTTCCGTTACACAGCTCTGTTATGATTAAATCAAGTATAATTTATAAATAAGGTTACATGTTCCTTCCATCTCTGTTCTGACTCATCCTTCCAAGTACATAAGACATTTGTATAGCGAACTAGCGCACCAAATATTCTCATATGCTGTCATATGCCAAGAGATTTCTTTTGCACTGTTAACAATTTATTGCTCAGTATTATTTATTTTTGGTGAAATAATTTAGTAAATATTGCAGATTAAAATAAAGAAATTGTATGTATAAATTAAGGTTAAACTTCTGTACGTGTAATTTTTAATAAATAAAATGTGAAAAATAAGATCTTAATTAACTAGTTTGAATTGTATATAGCTAAAAAAAATTTCGTGCCAAGGTATACGCTTTTCTCGCAAAACAATTCGTTACGCATGCATGGTAATTTTCACCTTAGATCTTATTAACGATATTTTTTTCAAACAGACAACTATCAACATAAAACTTAACTTATCGTCTCTAATAGTACATTCTTTATGCATGTTGATCTTGGAATCAAAACAACGTCTAAGTGGCCCTTTCATCGAGACTTCGCGGCATCTACGTCTGTTTAATTATAAGAAGTACGAGGACTATGCATCTAAAACATATAATAAAGAGATATTTGCAAGTTTAGTATTAGCTTTCTAATATGAAGACGCGTATGCCATGAAGCACATTGAATAATTGAATAATCGGAAACTTTCTTAGGATGACCACAAATTTTATTCTACTTATTTTATATATGTATGTCGCGGTTTTATTGTACAGAGATGCCACTTATAATCGGCTATTCCGAATATATTTCGGCAAGTTCCAATCTTATTTAACAAGTGTATAATTGACTGGTTTGAAAAATGAACTTCATAGTAAATATATTCTATTTTAATTTATCTATTCATTACTCCTTTGATTCATTTTTAATATTGATAGGATTTTAGGATTTTAAAAATCAATTATTAAGTTAAAAAAGTTAGAAGCCCTTATAATTAGCACAACATTGCTTATAATACAAAAAATTTGTTAGCCTTATGATTTACATTATACGAAGATAGTACTTATCTACTTTAACATTTGTGCCTCTTAAAATATTTTTTCTCCTAATATTTCCTGTTTTAAATTATCGATTAATTCAAAAGTTTATATATTTTCAAATTTTTATTTATCAAAAATTCAATATTTTGAATTTTTGTATTAAATTTCTTTATGTAAATTTAATTTGTTTCGTTTATTATTTCGTTTATTATAAATGAAATATTGTTGGAAAATCGTTTGGATATTCCGATCTTGAAATATTTTTAAAAATTAACAAAACGTGGCATTTCTATTATTGATAAAAATTTTATTATTCATATGTGTATATGTGTATATGAATAAACGTATATATATATATATATATATGTATGTATGAGTGTTTGATTACATATATAAAAATTTATTTTAACAATGGAGGAATGGACATTAAAATAATCCAGTTATTACGTTAAAATGAATCATATTTTATAAAACGTATCATATTCAATACATAAATATATAAATGGTTAATATATAATATGTGGTATGTATATTTTGAACTGTACAAGAATTGAAAAATACAAAAACTAAAGTGAAAAAATAAAGCATAATTTATTCACATATTTATTAGATAATAATTATAACCTTTTAAGGTTCTAATGAAAATTAAAATAATTATAAACGAATTTGTAAAACTTCAATTTTATATTTAGAGCCAAACATGTTTGTAAACATATATTAATTATCATATCTTATATAATTTATTCTACATATATAAAAGATAAAACTTTTAATTTCCGAAAAATTAATTATTTTTTTTTTTATTGATTAGAAAAAAAGGAGACAAAGATTCTCACCCATTTTATGAAAGAAAAGTAGTATGCATACAAGTAATTTTCAACTTATTTTATTGAAATAACATACTATTTGTTAATGTTATTAATAAATTTTATATTAATTAAACTCTCATTACCATCAGATTTTACTGCTTTCATTTGTCATGCCATAAACCGTTTGTTTCGATAAGATTTTGAAAGCGAGTCAACAGTTATTTTACATTTAATCCTAACAAGAATGAATGGCAAACAAAAGGAGTGGAGCCTGCCTTTTCTCGGCGATGACGAGTCCTCGACCGCGTCTTTTCCCCCAGTTTCCACCGGCGCGTACTAGTATGTTTCGTAAGACTCGACGTCGCCCACTCGCCGTTGTCTCATTGCACGAAATTACGTAAAACCCGGCAAACGAGGAACTGCGTTATACCCACGACATTGCGCGAAAACATGAGATGCAAATATTGCTTCCTTTCAAGCCGCAAGTCGTCAAACTGCTAGTAGATATTTAATATTTTTTTTATTTTTGGAGTGGTCTATGACTTGGATGGTCTATATTATTGGGAAGTAACGTTTATTGATCTTTCATTTTTAGTGCTTGCACCATGTATTTATAGAGAAGGTAACACTTGTGCTAGATTTTATTTTGTAGGAAATAAATTTTTATTGTAGGAGAATAGATTTCTCAATACAAATAATGTTTTTTTCTTATATGAATTAAAAATTTTTTTGATTCTTGAATGCTACTCATACAAAATTGCTTTATATTGTGCTAAATTGTTACAATTAGACGACATCTGAATAAAATTAAAAATCCAGATAAATACACAAGAGGTTTTAACTTTATAATATCTAATGCACAGTAATTAGTAATTATTAGACAAAAATTAAATTTTACAGATCATGATAATTATATTAAAATAGTTATAATTTTTTAATTTATTTTCGTAATTAATAAGAATTACATAAAATAGATTATGTAATTTAAAATACATATGTGATACGACTCTCCTCATCAAAGCTTTTTTTATCTTTGTTATTGATAATGTTTTTAAAAACTTAAATACACAAGCAATCAAATATATATAATGAATATATAAGTATTAGTGAAATATAATATTAATATTATCATGAAGTATTTGTATATATAGTTTAAAAATTTTAATAACAATAATTTTAATAATAATTTGAATTTTAATAACAATAATTTTAATAATAATTTTAATTTTAATGATTTAAAAAAGATTATCTCGTATATTACGAAATATCTTGGAAAAAGGAAGAATATCATACGTAATTGTAAATTATCATACGTAATTGTGATAACAAACACAACACTTAACAAACGTATTTTAGTTTTGTTTATATGCTT
This sequence comes from Ceratosolen corneri, assembly GCA_030522565.1. Lineage (NCBI taxonomy): Eukaryota > Metazoa > Arthropoda > Insecta > Hymenoptera > Agaonidae > Ceratosolen > Ceratosolen corneri. Next base: position 12,178 of record JAPYYT010002561.1, on the reverse strand, counting down.
CGACTTATTTTAATTATACAAAGAAAAGCCACGTATAACTGGTTGTAAAAATTAAGTAGATTATAAAATATATTGATTTCATCTACATGCATATAAAGTCAAGTATATTAAATTTTTATTAAATAGATTATTAATAAATAGAATATATTTTACGCGTGAATTTCAATCAAACTTAATGTCTAAACTTTTAGAATTATAATAATTCATAATATTTAATAATATTTTTATTATTATTCATATCTTCTATTTTGGCTATGTTTTTAAGACGAATGAAAAACTAAAAGCAAATTTTTTTAAAAATTCATTTTTTCCTCATATTTTTTTATTCATTTTATTGAAATAACATGTTCAATAACTACGATAAAATGAAATTTGAAATTCTTAATAATATTTGAAAACTCTTTTTATTTTTTTAACGTATGCAGAATATAGAAAATTAATTTTATTATAAATTAACAGTTAGAAATTGATTTATTAAAGCTGTTAGCATTTATTTTCATATATTTAGCACATTATTTCTTGTTTTATAAAATTGCTTAGTTATTTTTCTAAAGTAAAAAATATGTTTTGTATTTATTAATTGTATGTGTATGTTAGCTATTACTATTTTATGTTATTGAAGTTATTTATTATAATTCTTTCAAAGTAAACATTTACATCTATAAATTTTTTTGTACTGTTTTTATGACTGATAGCTGCATTACCATGTATAGAAAATAAAAAATATGCTTTGATCTTTGTGGAAAAAAATAACGTGAAAAGCGTTGGAAGTTTTTCTTTTCTTTTTTACTTTCTCTCTCTCTCTCTCTCTCTTTCTCTCTTTGTATCTATCTGTCTATCTATCCATGCATCTATCTATTTATCTATCTATCTATTCCACTCTCTCTTTCTCTCCTATTATTTTAACATGCTCACTATTGTCATCCACTATAGCATCCATCTAAAACAATAAGGAAATAAACCTTGATGTATTGATGCCTAGTCAATGAATTTCTCCGTACCGTACAATAACACTATGAACAAAGAATAAGGATGTCCATGATTTTTATTTGATATTTTGTAAGAAATAGCTTTTATAGCTAGCGGTATTTAATATTTCATTTCTACTTCATGTTTTATTTCAACAAATCATAATATTAGAAAGGTGTATAAACTTGTAGTTCGCTGTACTAAATTTTTTAATATACTGTCGAAAACTTTTTTACGTATTATTTTGAAAATAATTACTCTATTCTTTACCCGACAAAGAAATATACTCTTTATTGTAATAAATTTGAAATTGGATTTTTCTTCATATATTTATTCTTCAAATTTATAAACTAGAAATAATTTATTTGATAAACATAATATTTTTATTGATAATGAATGAAATCATTGACTAAATTGACAAATATTACATTTTTTGGTTGAAATTAATCATAATCGTATCTTTATAAAATGATATATGACTTTTGTTAGTTTAAGATCAAATCAGAATTTTTTATAAGAGATAAATAACATTTTTTATGAAAATGAAAATAGAAATAAATCCTTTTTCTTGATAAATTTTTTTTGACGATTCCAAATATTTGATTCATGGAATTGAAAATATGTATTTCTATGAATCAACATATTTATAAAACAATAAAGAAATAATAATAACATAAATTATAGAAATACTTGAATAGGCTTTCAAACACTTTCAAGCTTTTATTTGATTACTATTTTGTAATTTGTAATTAAATTTATCAAGACAAACAATAAAATAAAAGAATCTTGTATTATATTGAATGATAAAACTTTTTTATTGGCATGTCTATAATATATTAAAATGTATATTAAAAGTAAAATGTATAAGCTAGATTATGTAATTGATATTTTTAAGGTGATATTGTTTAGTATCGTTATTTCGTCTTCATTCTCTATTATTTTATAAAAACTAATGTAATTGATAGTATATTGAGTTCTAAGCAAAGTATTAGTATTTTTTTAAATTATTTATTTATAAGTCTTTATTTAACATTAAGTAATCTGCAATAATGTGTTCAATTCTAATCGTTTATTTTTATTTAAAAGTATTTGCTTTTAATTTTTTCATTTATTTAAAAATTAATTTTATATGTAAAAAGTATATATATATATATATATTATTTTTTTCAAAAAATTAAGAGTATTTATTCTTAAAAATACATTTGATTAATACACAAACAATTTGCATATACAAACAAGCAAGTGAGATATTTTTTTAAATGTGTTAAATATTATATGCTATAGTTAATAAATGAGCTTTTTAATACTTGCAAGAAACTATAATTTTGTACAGAATAATAATATTTTTATTTTTACTCGACGCATAAATACAAATTCGACTATTATATCTGGAAAATCAATTATAAAGCTACAGTTATGAATTTAAATTTTATATAAACATAAAATGTACAAAAAATATTGGTTAATTATTCTTCAGCCTTTGATTGTTACAATTCGAAAACTTTTGTGTATTATTAAACTTAAACATTTATAATAAACTGCATTGGCAACAATAAATTAAATTATATATCTGTATATATTTTATAAATTACTCGTATAGACATTAAATATAGAAACCACAAACACACACACACACACATTAATGTTAAGCATTATCATTAAAAACTTATTTAACATTATTATAATGTAATGTATTAATTCTAGCAAAAATTAAAAATGTCTATTTTATTTAAATTTCAATTAAACAAATGTGTAAATATATAGAAGAAAGGACAGCTGATGATTATTGTTAATATACACACAAAGATTCAAGAAGTAGCTCACCATACTATTATAAAAACTAAATTTGATCTGACTATTGAGGAAATCCTGTTTTATAGACTTCTTTTTTGTGAGCGTGAACAAGTACTTGAAGTAGTTAACGGTAATGATTACGTGATCTTGATTACTAATAAAAGTTCTTGAGATTGCTAATGAAATTAAATACAGTAAACTATAATATATCTGTAATTAAACAATGTATATTATCTTTAATTTTATATTGTTTAAGAATGGAACCTTAAAACCTATATCATTTTAAAATATGCTAATCAGTTATTAATTAGTCGTATATTAGTTATATTATATATTAAATATCAATTTAATACTACTAATAGTTTTATAGATAAACGAAAACAAGGTTCTATGATCTTTGAATATTATAATATTAAATAATTATTTTATTTTATTCAATAATATGGATCTTTTAAATAATTGTAAATATTCAATTATAAACATGGTATAAAAGAATTTTCAGGGTTAAAATAATTTAGAAATCCATTGTTATGTCATATAATTAGATATTTTTATTGTTTTTTTTTATTCATGATATATATCGGTATTTAAATTATATTATGTATACTGGTCGTTGCTGCTGAAAATAAAAAAGTATCATAAAAATGTCAGTTAAAATCGCCTGGACTTATCATTAATATAACATAGATTAATATACCCAATAACACAGTTCATATTAAGAAATTTATTATTAATGATCAGTTATTTACCAAATTGTGTTGAATTATACAAATAAGTATTTTATAAAAATAAACCATAAATTGAAATTTATGTGTGATTTTTATTTTGTATTTAAGAATCTAGCTCACTAAAATATTATTTTTACTATTTCATTATGAATTACATTTATAATTTAGAAGAATTTAATTAAATCATGTCAAACAAATATTTATCTAGGATTTTTGGTTATATATAGAAATATATATTTTATTAATATAGATAGAATAAAAAAGAAATGTACACGATCAATTACATAATAAATATTATTCAAATCACTATAAAAACATTAACCAATATATATTTCAGAGTTAATTAAATTATTATAATAAAACTTTATAACATTTTTTATATTTTACTATCTGTTTAACTGTATTTAAGAAAACAGTAATTATATAAAGAAATATTCTAAAAACGTAAATGTAGCTATTACAAAAAATTTATAATTATTTTAAGGAAATTTTCAAGAGCTGGCGATCATTACTTAAATATTTCTGCATATAATAAAAAATAATATTGAAAAAAGCATTCCCATTAATTTATTTCTAAAAGATATTAATTTTACTGAAAATATTTCATTACATATCCATTTAATATGATAATATTTAATTTTTCTTAGATCCCTTTCTAATAGTAAACTTTTATAAATATAATATTTAAACTAATCATATTTTTATGCAATTTTTTAATTCTTTGTTACAATATTTTATATAGTTAAATTTTTTTTAAATAATTTTTTTAATAAAATATATTTTGATTCTGAAGTTGAGATAAAACATATTTATTTAATCATTTTAACCATTATTTAAAAAACACTTACAAAAATTACAATATATGTTGTATTATATCTTATTTTATAATAAATTGAAATAATTATTTTCAATTTCCACAATAACAGATAAAATGTATTTTGTACCGAAATAACAGATAAAGTTTATATAAAAATAATACTAAATTTATCGATTATGGTAAAATCAAATTTAGTTTATTTATTTAATATAGTAATATTATTTATGAAATGAATCATAATATTCATCTATAACACTTTTAATATATTACTCAAAAACTTTATATATTGTATTAACAAACATTATTGAACTCTTAAGACATTAATTAAATAAATATTTTTAAGGATAAATATAATATGATGAAAATATTATTAATTGTATTGCAGTGAAAAAAAAGATGTACTATATATACTTACGCATTCAAACTTATGTCAATATATTGTCTGAGTTATTCAGACGCACAACAAATTGAAAGAAACCTATCCTTTATTTTATCGAAATCTCAAAATCAAATTTCATATGAAATTTACTTAAATCTAATGTTAATATTATTAATAAATGTTAATGATTAAAAATTAAGCCAGCAAAGGTACATTCTATTGGTAACTATTAAACATTTTCTTTAAATAAAATTAACCACAAATCATAATTGAAGTTTACAATGTACTTTTTTTATTCTTTTTTTTTTACAATATACTTTTACATTGTATTTTAAAACACGTTATCATTAAAAAAAACATGTTTAATTACTAGGCTGAATAATTAATCGAGAGATATTTTATTAATGTAAAAATTGTATTTACAGATATTAAAAACTTTTATTGTAAATTAATTTCTTAACCTTCATTTTCATAATGAGAATTATAAGCATTTGTTCCAATAAATGTGTTACTGTTGATTAAAAAAAAGACTTTTACTATTTTATGCTTTAAATTTTCTTTGACTTGTGTTTGTTATAAATAAAACTTCTTAATTAACTAGCTTGAAATAGTTGAAGTTCTTTGTAATCATAATTATTATCTAAGTTTATAATATTCAATTTGTATATAAAAGTTATTGTAATAAAAAAATAATATATTTATATTATTTTGATATTATAAATAAATTTAGAAATTAAATGATAATGTACATAAATGTATGATACACAAATAGAAATGGATAATATTCACTATAATATTCACGATAATATTCATTCAATATTGTGTTCAAGTTATGTAACAATTAAAAACCATTTGAACATTATCTTTAAAAGTGTTTTGATAATTTAAATAGTTTATTTGAAATTATAGAAAAAAATAATGTAAACTATGAAAGGTATATAAATCTGTAATTTTTAAATGGTAATTCTTAATTTGCAAATAGAATTTTTGAGTTATGAAGAAATTAAATTTAATAAACAAAAATTAGAGTTAACGCGAAATCAATATGATTCAGTGATAATTTAAGTAATTCAGTATAATTTAAGCACCAAAAAATATACTGAAGCCCGTTCATAGCTAATTCATAATATAATACATATATTATAATAATATTATATATTAATATATATTAATATTACATAATTATAATACATATTATATAATTTAGATGGCCTATATAATATCTTTTTTTTTTAATATTGGAACGGACAAATTAGAGCCTAAAATGCACATATTATTTAAAATAAATTTCAATATTATTATTTCAATATATATACATATACGGACAGATAGATACGATATCATAATGTATATACAATTGGGATTGTATACTTTCATATCTTGTTTAAAAGCATCTGAAATATTAAGCATTGAGCTTTGACTTTAAACTATTCGAATAAATATAAACAATTAAATTTTTAAAACAAATTTTAATATTTAATATTTGTGTAATTGAACTAAATATTGTACTTATAAATATAAATATTTGAAAATTTTATAATACAGAAATGTTTCTAATTCTATTTTGAATTAGTTGTATCTTTATTTTATTCTTAGGGTTCAAAATAATGCTGTATATTTTATATATATGTGATTATATTTTATTATAATTATCCATAATTCATAAAATGTTAAAACAAGTTTTATTAGCAACACCTTAAAATTCTTTATGAATTATCAAAATGGTCTTTTAAAACTTTAATTAATCCGGTATAATTCGTAATCAGAACTTGACTTTTAAGTCATTTTATTTATACATAAAATTGTTAATGTATATTTCAAATATCATATGAATATATATTATAACATAAACGCCAGGAAAATTTTAACATTTTCAATTGATATATAAAATACTGCAACTAACAATGATTGCATAGATTGTACTACGAAGTCATTAAAAATACTATTTTGTTTTTTTTCTATTAAATTTTTTTATGTAGTTTTATTGATCTAACATCTAAAACATTAATATCATTAAATGGTATATTAATATATATTTTGTTACATTGATTAATTGCTTATACAAATATGTCGGAACATTTTAATCGATAATCATACCAGCCATTTTGGAAAACTAGATACTACGAAATAATTTGAATATTATTTATTTGTATTTCATAAAGTATATTCATATACTATTGCAGAAAAATACTTGGAAATAATCAGAAATAAGAACCAGAATATTTCTATTAAACTACTATTATTTTTATTGTACTTTTTATCATTATTATTATTAATGTTATATTAGTAAACCTGTTACTAAATAAATGTATTCCAATTAATATTCAAAGAATCTAAAAATTTAATTTAGATTTAATATTGTAATAGCCAACATTTCCAGTATTATTTTGTAAATTTATAAGTATATAAACAGTATCCATTTATGGTTAATGTTTGTGTATGTATAAAATACATTTGAGAAATTACATATTTTTACAAATTTTTTAATATCTAATTACAGATAAATTTTTATTTATGCAATATTGTAATTTTAAGAATAAGAATAGAAGATTTACAATTTACAAATGTAAATATTTAAGTGGTTAATAATTAAAAGTAATCATTATTAGTTATAATTTATTTCTCTATAAGCAGAAAACCATACAACTTGTTATCGAGCCTAAAATTCCTGCTCACATAAAATCTTTTCAATCATTGTCTTATCTGTTTGTTATATATAATAATTAACTTCAACATTTTATTGCATTTTTTTCTGAAGCATTAACACAATAATGATAATAAATAATAATAATATGATAATAATATCTATAAGCTTTTAAGTTTTCTTCTTCCTTTTATCTTTCACAAAACGTATCTACGTACTAAACGTAAATCTATTGTCTGATAACAATGACTATCGCATCAGTTATTTATCTGTTTAAATGCTTTATGTACACTGAATGAATTACTGTTACTTTAATCTATATATTTGGTTTCCAAAGATGCACCATATCAACGATCATTAAATTACTCGATTTGGTTCAACGATTTATAAAATAGTATAATGCATTACAAATGTAGCAATATGAGTACACTTCAAAGTTTAGTTATACGTATGAGAATTAAATCCATTTTATTGAGGCAAATACTTATTTATTTATTGTTTATACATGTAAGCATATTTTCATTGATTATAATTGATTTATAATTTTCACGCACCTTAAATATATAATAATTATCTTATTTTAATTGTGCTGATAATGGAATCGATAATTAAAAAATATCCTATTTGTTACAATTTAATGACCTAAATTGGATTATAAAATTACATTAGAGGTATTTTATAATTGATTACAATTACTTTTATATACTTATAAATATTGTTTTTTATTGTTGCAGGTTAGTATCAGTCATCTAACAATATATGCAATACCACATGTCTCGTAAGTAACTTGAAAAACTTTATACGTAGAATATCTTCCATTAATTTGGACAGGCAAGATTGAAAAACTGCTCTAGCATAAGGTAAATTCTGGAAGGAAAAATAAGCGTGATCGCGGCAGTTAAATAAAATGATTTGCGATCTCAATCTGGCAGTCGTAAAAAGCAAAAATTATTGCTGTTATTTGGAATTTACTCCGTACGTATGATGTAGCATATAATGAAACCCACACGTTAAAGATAAGCGCGTACTCGAGATGATGACATGTCCTTGGAAGATCGCGCGGAACGGTTGTTCGTCCAGTCGCCAGTGACCTTGAACTTGAACTTAGGCTACGATCCAAGTACCTTGGGCGTTTGTCACCATACGCCTTCACCTGTATGTCGGCAGTTAAAAACCACTTCTCGTAATATATGCCTTCGAAGTCACTTTTGTATGGAGCTACTTGGCGAGTGCATCGTACTACCGTATATGCCTATGGATTCTGTCTCGCGTTTCATCGGATCATGTGACGGCGTTGAATTCCACAAAAGACTTGGTGTAAAAACAAGTGCGCGAAGAATGTGAAATAATATGTGCAAATGCACGGCCGATCACGAGTGATAGCGTTTCTGGTAGGACAATTCCAAGTCATTCATAATATATGAGATTTGATTAAATGCAATTGCTTAGCTTTTTATTTTACGCAATCTTTATTAAATTATATATTGATATAAGTTTATGCTTTAGTTGCGATTAATTTACACATTTTCAATTTAATTTGAAGTTAAATGGTATAACTGAAAATAATTGGAAGTAAAAATATTTTGTGTTCTTCTTAATTATTTCCTTATAATAATATTGAAAATTTACGATTAATCGATATTTCGAATATCAAATATAAAGACGACGAACTGTGTATCTTAGCTAAATAATTTTAGTATGAATGCATATATTTTCCTACAATATTATATAGATATATAGTTCAAATAATTAATATAGAATATATAATCTCTTAACAAATTCTATCTGTGTGATATGGGAAAATAATATTTTTATTCAAAGTTATAACTTTATAATGCTTTAATATCAAAATTTTTACTTAGCATTCATCATGGTTTATGTATAATTTATATTTGTATAATAATTTTTTCTTTTAGTTGCTCTAATTTGTTAAATAATAATATTACGCGATTAGTTATTATTATCTGGATTTACGAGAAACCCTATAACTACTATTGTTTTGAACCAATAAAATGTAGTCATCGGTTATATATTAATAACTGTCAGTAAAATTACATACGTAGGACAAGAATGTCGTTTCATCTACTTAAGACATACGTTATAGAAATTCCTTCCAACCTCCAAGAAATTTAGTATAATTTCTTAAAATTTAAAAAAGAAAAATTAAATTTACTAAACTAAATTGTCTGTTATAAGTCTCTAGATAAAATTTATCTTTGGTAAATGATATATAAAAAGTATACATCAATTACACAACAAAAAATAAAAGTTCAGAATAAATTGTATTTATTTACCATTTTATGCTTTTGAAGAGTCGCATAGTCAGTTCAAGAATTGGGAAAGAATAAAAATATTAACTATATAAAGATGAAGTTTTAATTTAAATGTTGTTTAATTTAAATCTGTTATATCAATTATACATAAAAATTGTCAAATCTGAAATAATTTATTGACAAATCAGTATAGAACATAACAAAAATAAATCACAATATTCTGTTAATTAGAATAAAAGGAAAATACATTTATTTAATTATTAATTATTGTATTTCTTTAATACAGATTGTACATTAAAAATAGAATCAATAAATTTTTAAATGTAATAAATTTTCTAAAATGAAAGCGTAAGAACCTCTACTAAAATGTTCGATTAATTTTAAATTCTTATCTGAATATGAATAAAAATATTTTTGAATATTATTATATTGAAACGTTTAAAATAAACAAAATATATACTTTTTAGTAAAATCAATTACATCATAAAATTATTGTTTATATTACTCCATTTATCTTACTTTACTCATTATACAATATTCATATTTATCACATTTATTAAAGGCTTACTTATTCAACTAGTATTTACTTTTAATGAAAAATAATAAATTTGATGTAAATTCACTTAAGAATACTATTTATACGTTTAGATACTATAGTTATAAAACACCGTATATTGAAAAAATATATTTATTTTATTAATATCATATATATATATATATATATATATATATATATCCAGGTATCTTTTATAATTTAAGATCTATAATATGTCTTTTATCAAAAGTAATCAATCACACGGTTTTAAAATGTTCGAGAAATATTGTATAGTTTACAAATTGTATTATAATTTCATAATTTTAATTGTAATTATGTATTCATGAAGAATTTAGAATCATATTTCTTTGTGTTAAGCTTTCTTGCTGTTACTTATTAATCGATATGCTTTTAAATGAGTCAGACTTAGGACACTTTTTCGATGACCTTCGTTCTCCCGAATCAAGCTTTGCAGCTTGAATTATCAAAGCAAGTGCCAAATAAAAGGCGATAAAAGTAAGCCGATCGGTACGGTCAGGTACGATAATATAAGTACTTTTTGCTTTCTTAAGTGTGAGGCATTTCAAGTTATGTGGCTTGCCGGCGGGCAAATTTCAAATGGAACTAAATATGAGATAAGGTATATATGTGATGAGGTGAATATAAGGTGAGATTTTTTAATTTTGGCTATTCTTCTATTTAAACAAATCATATGCATACAATTAATTTTTTTATAGTTAATATATAACAATCCATAATGAAAAAGACAAAAGTGTGGCTTTCATTTACACATTTTGTTTTCACGGTTGCTAATTAACAATATATGTTGTCTATTACATTAATTACTAATGTATAATGAAAAGTATATGTGAAATAAAATGGACAATTTGATCAACCGTGAATATCGTTAATTCTTTATTGCCTGATATTTTCCATTTGTGAAGTACATAACAATGTTACATGAGTAACTTTAATGATAAAAGATTGTAAAAAATTATAGTAAGTGGATACTTTAACTGTTTTAAAAGTTTTGTGTTAGAAAGCTCCATCGTTTTGATAGTGTTCATAACATTGAATAAAACCATTAAATATCTAAATAAAAGATGATATAATTTATTTCATATTGTCATTTAAAAAATCTTAAGATAAATATTGTATTAGTTATATACATACATAAAATAAATTTTAGAAATTATCATAAAAAGTCACTCTTGTTTTCAATTAGATCATAGAAATATAAAATATTACAATAATAATATTTATTGTTATATTTATAATATATCATGAAAATTCGTAGGATGCAGTGCCATTAAAATCAAAAGAAACATTGAAAATATATTAATGTATGTTGATAAGTATAAGTTATTCATCGCTAACAATTTTCATAAAATTAAATTTTTTATTTTTGTAAGCACATAAATATTATTTTGTATTACTTAACATATTTTATAGTATTTCTTGGTAAACATTGTTATTGATTAATTTTTTACTTTAAATATTCAATTTATAATAATATTAAAAATTTAGCAAACATCTCATAGTACTGGACAATAATGGATTTAATAACTGTTATAATATTTTAATTTTAATTTTTTACAGTTTCTTCAATTTACACTAGATTAATAATAATTTTTTTAAACATTTCAATTTATATTAATTTTAAAAATAAAATGTCATGCAAATATTTTAATTCTTCATATTAAAATATTAACAATTAGCAGTAAACATAAAAAATTTGGATTTAAATTAAATATTCAATACAGGGAATTAAACGTGTCAAGAAGTATATTTATATATTTTTAATAAAAAATTAGTACAAATAATTTTATTTTGGAAAATGTTTTAAATTGCATGAAAATTTATCTGCAATATTTTTTAAAAATTGAACAAGTTTAGCATAAATTTGAAAAAAAATATAACTTCTTGAAATTAATGACTTTTAAGTTCTTTTATCAAATATTCTTGAAATATGTTCGGATCAGAGCCCGAGTGTGTACTCTCCCCGAGGTGGAGGAGGGGAGAGGCCGGCCGTGGAAGGG
>JAPYYT010002560.1:0-17079 GCA_030522565.1 Ceratosolen corneri | reverse complement strand
GCCAGATTGCGAGCGAGCTACTTGTCCGCGGTTGCATCCTTCCCACCCTGGACGGAGCTCCCAGGGTGGAGCGCAGAAGCGAACCCAGCGTTTAAGAGGTAAGTAGCACAACCGGCGTTATAAATCGTAGTTGAATATTTGTACAGTTGAGCCTCGCGTCGGCAACTAAAAACCGCTAAAACCAAACCACTAAAAAACCAACTAAAAAACGCACATCACGCCAAGAAAAGTATTCTTTAGCGACGACGCTTTATGGCGTAGTATTAGTAATTCAAAACCGTTCGATTTATACACACCGACGCGCGGTATGACCATTTGCTAATCCGACCAGAGCGCCGGTAAATTATTCCCGCCGCCGTGTTGTATCGGATAGTTAAGACAGTGCGTAGTTTCGTGCGACAGTGCGGCTTTTCACCTGTATATTATACCTCGTTTAATTATTTATACCCATCACACCTTTGTCCAGCTTATTATTTTATTCATTATATACCTTACTGCGTGCATTTTTGATCACTTTTATAAATACAATAAATCTTTATTTGCTTTTACGGTAGCCGGGTTATTTTAATTTTCTTTCTTATTTTACTCCCTGCTATCTCTCCCCTTCCACTATCTGAAATTTCACACTCGGGGTTACGCCCGAACATTTTAAGTTTATAAAATATCTTATTTAATTAGAATAAACATATATACGTGTATATTTAAATTATATTAATTAATACTATTCTAACAATGATTTATCTTTGTCATCATATTAATTATGGCGACCAAAATATAAAATCTATAAAAGTAAAGTTATAAAATATACAAATAAATATGACGATAAACTGAATTGAATATATTGAAGTATACGCAGGGTTGTGGATTAAAATAAAAATAGAAATATGTTTGTATTTGCATATAATGTTTTATATCATGTTTTATTACTAATTTATGTAGTTCCCAATTTTTAATTTTTCTTGAAAATTAATCGACTGTTATTAAAATGAAATTAGTATATATTTTGATGATGTGCGGTAATGTGCATATTACTGCGCATTGTATTGCGCATCCATGTACTAGACTGTTAAAACAAATAAAAGTTATAAACGTGTGGTACTTGGCAGTGTTGACTTGATATTTTACTTGTTTTGCTATTACGGTTTTTTTAATATTAAGACAATTTATAATACTGACTCGCTTATTGTTTTCATAGTTCAAATTTTTCTTTTTTACATAATTAAATTTAACAATCAATAAAAATGTACGTTCTTGATGAAGGTAAATTCTACTCCTATATCGTTAAAGTATTTCAATTAAATATCTTTAAGCATGTGATTAACGTTAAATATTATTGAAAATAAATATCTATTAGATTTAATGTAAGAATACAATAATTAATACTAATTTTAATATTAATACTACAATACAATAATAGAATAATTTATATTTTCATTTTATGTACATTATATTTAGAAAATAAATTAAACAATTGCATATCGGAGTAAAACTAAGAAAAGTCTAGCATTAAATATTATTTTTTTAATCATTTAACAAATACATTTAACAAATGTATATCAAATATATTTATATTTTCTTCTATCAAATGTTATTGTTGTTTAATAATATTTTATTATTATTATTGTATTTTTATAGCAAGTCAAATTGATCCTAAATGCAATATACATAAAATAAATTGGTATTTTTTAACATAATTATTTATAGAACAATATGAAAATGAGAATTCTGAAGCAATTTCAACAAAACTGTGGCAAGAGGCTTGCTGGATTATTATTAATGCTTATTTTGATGAGAAAGGCCTTGTTCGTCAACAACTTGATAGCTTTGATGAGTTTATTGAAATGTCAGTTCAGCGAATAGTTGAAGAATCTCCACAAGTCGATTTACACATGGAAAATCAACATAAGATGGATCAAACTGAGAATACAAGACACTTGATAAAATTAAAACAGATTTATTTGTCGAAACCTACTCATTGGGAAAAAGATGGTGCACCATCGCCAATGATGCCAAATGAAGCTAGGCTCAGAAATTTGACATATTCTGCTCCGCTTTATGTAGATGTTACAAAAACAGTTATTAAAGAAGGGGAGATAACGGGTGAGCATGAATATAACATATAATATTTTTTGTACACAATAACTAATTTTTTCTTTGAAAATAAACTCGTACTTTTGATACAGAGACTCAACATCAAAAGGCATTTATTGGTAAAATCCCAATTATGTTAAGATCCAAATATTGTTTGCTTTCTGGATTATCAGATCGAGATTTAACAGAACTCAATGAATGTCCACTGGATCCAGGTGGATATTTCATCGTTAATGGATCAGAAAAGGTTTATAAATATAATTGTGAAGACATTAAATTAAAATTGACCGTTATATTGTTAACAGGTATTAATTGCCCAAGAAAAAATGGCAACTAATACAGTATATGTATTCAGTATGAAAGATAGCAAGTACATATATAAAGCTGAAATCCGATCCTGTTTAGAGAATAGTTCTCGACCAGTGTCAACATTATGGATCAATATGATGTCAAAGAGTAGAACTGTAAGTCCAATATATATTACAAATTTTTATTTGTAATAAATAAAAGTATTTATTATAATGAAATCTTAAATATTAACAATTGTACCATAAAAATTGTTCTATTATATTAATATTATCATTAATATTTTTAAATAAAAATTCCACATTTATTGTTTAAAATTTACTTTAATTAATTTACTTTCTTTAATGTTTATTTTTACTTTAATTAATTAACTTTTTTTAATGTTTATTTTTACATACGTTAATAACTACGAATAAAAAATGAATTAAAAATATTTTATAAAAAAAGTGACTATATATGATTTATTATTTGAAGATTTTAAGTAATTTAAAAAGAATAGTTAATATACCTTTATAATAAATTATTTTAATATATTTTTGAAAATAAAAGTAATAATAAATATAAAAAAGTTCTAACAAATATTGATACATGGCTGCATAGAGTTTCAAGAAATCTACGATTGGTCAGCGTATGATTGCAATTTTACCTTACATTCGTCAAGAAATACCAATTATGGTAGTTTTTCGAGCTTTGGGTTTTGTTGCCGACCGTGATATCCTTGAGCACATAATCTATGATTTTGATGATCCGGAAATGATGGAGATGGTAAAACCATCATTAGACGAAGCTTTCGTCATCCAGGAGCAAAATATTGCGTTAAATTTTATTGGCAGTAGGGGAGTGCGACCTGGTGTTACCAAGGATAAAAGAATTAAGTACGCTAAAGAAATTCTACAGAAAGAAACACTACCGCATGTTGGAATTAGTGACTTCTGCGAGACAAAGAAGGCTTATTTTCTTGGTTATATGGTTCATAGACTGCTTTCGGCCTCTTTAGGACGCAGAGAATTGGGTATGAAGCGAGTATAAATTTATCTGGTTCTGCTTAAAAGCGATAATTTTACTTTTAACTGTAATTGTACAAAAATACAGATTTTTCCATTTTTAATATGATGTTGAAGTAAAAGAAACTCCATAAATATTGTTAACGTTTAATGGTTAAAATTTTTGTATTGCATTCTTTCATAGTTAAGTAATAATGAACCTTTTTTTGATATATAGTTTAATTATGGGTAACTGCATAATTTTAATTTTATTGACTTTAATATGATATAAATAATTAGGTTAATAATATAATTAAATTTATAATTAAAATAAAAATTTTTTATTATGCAGTTTTTTAACAAATAAAATAAAGAATTCTGTTAGATATTATTTTTGTTTATTAAAATCTATAAAAAATTATAATTAGTAATATAATATAAGATATAAGTTGATTGAGATTGAAGAATTATATCCATAATGAGTCTTCCAGATATTGAATTTGGAGTGACATCAAATTCTCTTTTTATTATTTTTTATAATTATGCATTATTAGCATGTGTCAATGCTATTTATATAATGTTTAATAGAAAAATATAAAAAATACATTTTTGAAAACATAATTTTAATTAAATGTTAATACTGTTTAATTATGTTAGTTATAATTTTTATAGAATAAATATTAATTTTAAATGTAGGTCATATTTAAATTCAATAGTTTCATCGGAAAAAATATTTGAATAAATTTTTTATTTAAAAGCTTAATTATTGCTTAAAATATTTAACTTACTTGAACTACAACTTGCTAATTCAAGTTTCTTGAAAGTAATTTCATTCTAGTTATATTTTATTGATGAATTTTAGAATCAATAATATATTAAGTTCACTACTTGTTTAATTACCTGTTTATATAGTAAACTATAATTTGTATGTATTTGTTAAATGTATCAAATTTATAAAAAATATATTTGCCATTATCTAAATTTATAAAAAATAATCAAACATTTAAAATTTAAATATAACTTGCTATATTATAGTTTAATTTATTTAAGATGTATATTTGTCACTAGCACATTAGATGTTATTAATATTTAAATAATAACTATTATAATAAAATATAGTAATAATAAAAATAAAATTCTATAACATTTATTCATTTGTTTAAACTAAGTATTTTATAATATTGTCAATAGTATTTATAAATTTTCCAATTATGTTTACTATATATGCAGTACTATATTTATTTATTTCATGATTTGTTAAAATTATATACTTATTTTATAAAATTATATATATAATTATAACTTATATATGGCTGTTACAAACATAAAAGTTAACTATTTTTATATATCCATTATTTAAAAATGATGGAAATACAAGTATCTGGAAATATTTACATCTTTTAAATTAAAAATCTGTGCTTATAATTCAGATGATCGTGATCATTTCGGCAACAAACGCCTCGATTTGGCTGGCCCATTATTAGCTTTCTTATTCCGTGGACTATTTAAAAATTTAATGAAGGAAGTAAAATTGTATGCACAAAAGTATATAAATAAGGAGAAGGATTTTAATTTGGAGCTCGCTATCAAAACAAAGATTATAACTGATGGTTTAAGATACTCTTTAGCGACGGGTAATTGGGGAGATCAAAAAAAAGCTCACCAGGCTAGAGCTGGAGTTTCTCAAGTTCTGAATAGGTTTGTACATGGAAATTATTCAAATTAATTTTTTTTATTAAGGTACAACTGTATTGTTTAATATTATTTCAGAAACATTTTATTTTATAAAAAAAAGATTATTATATGATTCAACTTTTTACTTTTATCTTATAAATATTCTACCATTGCGCAATATTAAATCAAAGCTCAATTAACTCCAATTAAATTGTATTAAAATATTATTAAATATCAATTAAAAATAAATTTTTATTAAGAACTATTATATAAGTCAAAAATAAACTAATTGACTTATATAATCTTTATCAATTAAATCATACTATTTAATTTACACTTGATTTTCTTACTTAATTGATAAAGTTATGTATAATAATAATTATTTCCATGTGATTTATTTAAATATAGTACAATTAAATAATCATTAAAATGTGTTTGGTGCTAAGTATCTAATGCTGTACTTAAATAATAAAGAGTAAAGAGAATAAATAGTAAATAAATAAAGAGTAAAGAGAATAAATAGTAAATAAATAAATAGTAAAGAGAATCAATGAACTACAGGAACATTTGGTAACAATCGATTATGTGACAGATTAACTTTTGCTTCAACGCTGTCGCATTTACGCCGTGTGAATTCGCCAATCGGAAGAAATGGCAAACTTGCTCGTCCTCGACAACTGCATAATACTTTGTGGGGAATGTTATGTCCGGCTGAAACACCAGAAGGTGCCTCGGTTGGTCTTGTAAAAAATCTTGCTCTCATGGCTTATATTAGTGTCGGTTCTCAACCTTCTCCAATTCTTGAATTCTTAGAAGAATGGTCTATGGAAAATTTAGAAGAAATTGCTCCAAATTCGGTGGCCTATGCGACAAAAATTTTTGTTAACGGATGCTGGGTAGGCATTCATCGAGACCCTGATCAGTTAATGACAATATTGAGGTAATATATGCATGTAAACATTATACAATATTATAGTGGTAATTATGTTTTAAAAGTTTTAACGGTAAAATATTTATAATTTTAGTTTAAATTTAAATTTTTATTTTTATATAACGTAAATTTGTAAAGCAAAATATTATTTAGTAACAATGATATTACTTGTTTTTAAATGTAGAAAAAATGTTCACATAGCAATTATTTTATCTTAATTTTATCTATTATTATTTAACAATATTAATACAAAAAATATTATCTGTTTTTAAAAATTAACTTTTTAAAATGATCTTTTATACTTTAAATTATTAAACTGTAAATATTTAAAAAAATTTATTTTTGTATATTAACAATTTGAAAAAAATCTTTTTGGCTTTGATTAGTTGTTATAGATTAGATGTCATGTTTATATCATCGATTAAAATGATTATAAAAAATTTTGTTAACATACTCGAACTTTTTTATAATACTCTTGAATTTTGTTCATTTTTATATAGTTAAGGCAAGAGAAGTATTAAAAATCGTTAATGTATGAATATTTTTTAGAAAGTTAATGAAAGTATTATACATTTTAACTTAATAATAAAATTTCTAAATTATGTATATACTTATATAATTATTTATATAATTTTCATATATAACTAAATTAATTTTTTGTTGTAGATCTTTAGTAGAAATCTAATTTTAAAATATAATTGATAACTTTAAATTAACAATAATTCGTTTTAATCTTAATAATTTTAATAAATGTGAAATATTTAATATACTACTGATTTATTTATAATTGAATTCTCAATATAATATGGCTTATATATTCTTTAAAATATTTATATCTGTGACTTTTTACAATTATACTCTAATATTTATATGTAAGTTATTAAATATTAATTATTCAGTAATATTAACTAAATATGAAACTATGTAGCACTTCAAACTTAACTCTGAATATTATGGCTTAAAATATTATTTAAAGGTGAATTATTTTAATTTTATTTTCTTTCGTGTAAATATAATTTATCTTTAATATAACTTTAATATAACTACAATAATTTTAAATTTAATGCATAAAATTTAAAAAATATATATTTAAAACGTTGATTTTAAATAAATTTTTTTATAAAACAATATTCAAACATTATGAAAAAAGTTAATCATTATATGTAAAATTTAAAGAAATATAAATTATTTTTTAATGTTTTTGATTATTGGTTTATTTTTAATGTTTTTTTTTTCATGAATTTAAATATAATTTTCGGACATCATATTTAGGAAATTGAGAAGACAGATGGATATCATAGTTTCAGAAGTATCAATGGTTAGAGATATTAGAGATAGAGAGATTAGAATTTATACAGATGCTGGCAGGATTAGCAGACCATTATTGATTGTAGAAAATCAGCAATTATTATTGAAAAAGAGACATATAGATGTACTCAAAGAAAGAGATTACAATAATGATGGGTAAGTATTAATTAATTAGTACAGAGTTAAAAATTACGGATAATTCTATATTGTATATATATATATATATATATATATATATGTATATTTTATATGATCAAATGTATGTAATCAGCTTATGTAATATATATACGCATTATAAAATAAAAGTATTCTTAAAATCTAGATGGCAAGAACTTGTGGGAAATGGAGTTGTCGAGTATATTGATACCCTTGAAGAAGAAACTGTAATGATAGCAATGTCACCTGAAGATTTAAAACAAGACAAGGAGTTTGCATACTGCACTACCTATACTCACTGCGAAATTCATCCTGCAATGATTTTAGGAGTTTGTGCTTCTATTATTCCTTTTCCTGATCATAATCAAAGCCCCAGAAATACTTACCAAGTACATAATTTATTATTATATTATAAATTATAAATTAGTGATATTATTATATAAATTAGTTATATATTAAATATTATAAATTAGTATTAATTTTGATGTAAATTAAATTTTTTTACATTAATTACTGTTAATGTATTAAAATATCTGTGAATTGAATTATAAAATATAAAGTAATTAATTACAGTCAATTTTTATAATTTTTGACTATTAATTTATTATAATATAAATAGTTTGTTATATAATACTATATATATAAATAGGTTCTTTATATTTTTAATACAGAGATATACAAATTTTAACTATATATTTATTTTAATTTTTTTTCAATATTAATTCTTAATATAATTTTAAGTATTTTATTAATTCATTAATAAATGTAATTTTAATCTTTTTTTTATTATATTAATTTAATAACCTTATGTTAATTTTATTTCCTAAATTTAAATTTATTATTTATATATTAATTTTAAATTGGTAGAATTAAATAATTTAGTCTGAAGGTGTTTAATAGAATAAATGAAAAGTATTTTTATCTTTTTATAATTTTAGTTGGTTTTCTAAATATTGATTTCAAATATACATAATAATTTTATTTTTATTTAATTTTTCAGTTTATTAAAAAAAAAATAACTAAACTAAATAATTCTATTCAGTGCTATTAATATATTTGCATAATTTGACTTGTGCAGTAAAATTTAGCCAGATCTGATGAATAATTATATAATTTATAATTAATATATTTTTTTATAATTCATATTAAATAGTTAAATAAGAAAAATTGTTTATTAAATATATGAATAACATAAAAGTTCATTAAAATTGTTAAGCTATTCATTTCTGCAGAGTGCAATGGGCAAGCAAGCGATGGGTGTGTATATAACAAATTTTCACGTTCGTATGGATACCCTTGCTCACGTTCTCTACTATCCGCATAAACCTCTTGTGACAACCCGTTCGATGGAATATCTACGTTTCCGTGAACTACCGGCTGGTATCAATAGTATTGTCGCTATTCTCTGTTATTCGGGCTACAACCAAGAAGACAGCATCATTCTTAATACCAGCGCTGTGGAGCGTGGATTTTTCCGATCAGTCTTTTATAGATCATATAAGGACTCTGAAACAAAACGTATTGGCGATCGCGACGAGCAGTTTGAAAAGCCCAGCAAACAGAATTGCAAAGGTATAAGGAATGCTATTTACAATAAACTTGATCCCGATGGAATAATCTCTCCTGGTATTCGTGTCTCGGGAGATGATGTTATTATTGGCAAGACAATGTCTCTCCCTGAAACTGATGAGGTAGACATATCGCTTTTACTACTAATTTTTTAAATATTCTTCAACACAATTTACTTAAATAATTGTGTAAAATACTACAGATTATATTTAATTGCCTCTGTTTATGATACCAAACATTGTGATTTTTATTTTTAAAAAATATAAAATAAAATGTTAAAAAACATTATCGATTAATATAAATTAACTATGAATACATTTAATATAAATTTAAAATTACATTAATTTGTGTAAAATAAAGTATATTTTGATGTAGTAAAGTATTTCAAGAGGTAATTTAATTTATTCAATCTACTTCAAAGTTATAAAGTCATTAGATTTCTTAATTATTTAAAATATTTGATATTCTATATTTTAAGCGTAAGTATTTTTCACAAAATTTGGAAGTGTTTTATAATATAATAAACTTGGGATATATTTAACATAGTGTTATTGGTGACTAAATACACTGTTTAATATATTTTATTAAAGATAATTTTTTAATTTTTTGAATGTATTATAATCTGCACATTTAATTTATTTATTTGAAAATATATAAATAAGCATTAAAAGTTTATTTATTAATATATATATAATAGTAATAATAATATTTTAATTTATAATATATAAAATGTAAATTATTTTTTAAAAAATCAAGTTAGTTTATAATATATAAAATATTTAAAATTTTAAATAAAATAGTTGTTTTATATTTAAAATGAACTAAAACATTCAATTTAATTAAAATGTTTATTAGTATAGAAATTGACATTTAATGATTTATAGTTAGTTAGCAGTGTAAAACGTTATATTAAGCGTGACGTTTCAACGTTTCTACGCAATAGTGAAACAGGCATTGTTGATCAAGTCATGTTAACCTTAAATAGTGAAGGATATAAATTTTGCAAAATTCGTGTTCGCAGTGTTAGAATTCCTCAAATTGGAGATAAATTTGCTTCTCGTCACGGACAAAAAGGTGAATATGAAATTTTGAATTTGGCTTTTATTATTTATTTAGTAAATTAAAAGTATTTATATAATATTATTTCATATTTTTAATAATTTTCAATACCAAAAATATATTTTTATTACTAAATACTTTAATGCTTTTAAGAAATATTTAATTATGTAAAATATCAAATTTCATAAATTGTTATATTATAGGGCTATATTAAAGTATTGTTATTTTTCATTTAAAGTTTCATTAAGATTTTGTTAATTGGTGAATTTGTAAAATAATATTTATCACAATTAAATAAAGTTATTTTAAATTATAAAGTAAATTTAATTATTATTATTTAGAATTTTTTAAGGAAAAATTTGTAACTACGCTACAATATATTATTAAATGTTTTAAATATTATTAAATATACTTGATTATACAATATATTTAGAACTTAATTTAATTTTGAGAGCAATATTATGATTACAATTTAGGTACTTGTGGTATTCAATATCGCCAGGAGGATATGCCTTTTACTTGCGAGGGTATGACTCCTGATATCATTATCAATCCACATGCCATCCCTTCACGCATGACAATTGGCCATTTGATTGAATGTATTCAGGGTAAAGTTTCAGCAAATAAAGGTGAGATTGGCGATGCAACTCCATTCAATGATGCTGTTAATGTTCAAAAAATCTCAGCCTTGCTTATGGACTATGGCTATCAATTATGTGGAAATGAAATTATGTACAATGGCTATACTGGACGTAAAATCAATGCTCAAGTTTTTCTTGGACCCACATATTATCAAAGACTGAAGCACATGGTGGATGACAAAATTCACAGTAGAGCCAGAGGACCTATTCAAATCTTGGTAAGGCAGCCAATGGAAGGAAGGGCAAGGTAAAGTAATATTTTAGCCATTAACTTTAATTTACTTCACTATATATCACCATGCATCATATTTTGATCATCATATTAGCATATAACAATTAATTTAATGTATCAATTAACATCATAATGTGTTGATTTTTAAGATATTTTTTTCATATTTATTATTATTACATTGATTAGATATTGTATAATATAAAAATAGTTATAATCAATTGTATTAATATTTTATTTTATAAAAATTAATTTATGTGTTGTTCGAGATTCCGTTAACAAATCTCGCTTGATTATTCCTGGAATCGCGGGCATCTCTATCTGACCACCCAGCTCATTCAAAGAAACGTATTTTTAAACTCATTGATTCATTTTTCTATTTGTTGTAACAGTTGCAAAATTCTAAGAAATAATGCCAAGGACTATTCGCGCCAAATACATTTACTCCGAAAAACGGGACGTGTCAAATATAAAAGACGATTAAAAATGCATTCGAACAGCTAGTTCAGTTCAAATAGGGAGATCAGTTAGTTAAAATCATCTATTTCTTATTTGTTGCTTATTATCAAGTTACCACAGTAAAATTATAATCTATTTATTGTTTTTTGACTTCAGTAAAATTATAATATGCTTATTGCCATTTGACTTCATTAATAATATTAACAGCCACTAGATAATTCCGAACAATTGAAACTACCATCAGAGCAGATCCCGCGAACAGTGTAGACAATTGACCCACTAGGTAGGAGTTGCCGTTTTATATATGGAGTTTAATTCATTGATGGCCAACACCAACTAAGTGGATATTATAACTAGATTTATCTGATCCTGAATTACGCCAATAATATTTTTAATTTATAACAATATTATATTCAGCATACAACCGAATAGCGAGATGACACAATTTTTAAGTACATATTTTATAATATTTCATATAACTTCATATAATACATCATTTTCATATCCGTTTAATGAGAAGCATTCTACATCCAACTATTTATATATATTTGTAACTATTGAACATCTATTTTTATACTTCTTATTTAATAAACGTAATTTTCTGTTTCTAACAAACAATGGCTCAGTTAATAACACCCTTGATTATCACCTCTCCTTTTACTATTTGTATCTCTTCATTACATCTTGGAGAGAAAACACACTCGGGTTAATTTATGGACATGTGTAAAATTTAACACCTTACTATTTTCAATGTTTGCTTTAATAGATTTACATACTATCATATTTCTGAAAATAATATATCTTTAAAAATCGAAAATTTTTTCTAGTATTTTATAATTTTAGACCTGTTGATGATATTTTATGTAAGATAGAAACAAATAACTTAATAAAAATATTAAATATATTGAAAATTCAAAGTTCCATATTCTATTAAATTTTTTAGTTCCATGTTTAATTATGTTTAAGCAGTCTTGCATATTTTCACAAATTGTTTGAAGAATTTTAACATTCATTTATGTTTATTGAGATTTTATTATTAAAAGAATTATTTTCATTAAAATCATTATTACTTCATTGAACTTATTTAAAATAAATTTTAAATGTTTTAATGAGAGTATTATTTATAAAGAATTTTACATATTACGTTTAAGAACTTAAAATTCAATAATAATTTTACAGGGATGGTGGTTTACGTTTTGGAGAAATGGAACGTGATTGCCAGATCAGTCATGGAGCTGCTCAATTTTTAAAAGAACGACTCTTTGAAGTATCTGATTCTTATAAAATACATGTATGTAATTTATGTGGTTTAATAGTTATTGCAAATCTTAAAAATAATACTTTTGAATGCAGAGGATGTAAAAATAAAATACAAATATCACAAGTTAAGTTGCCTTATGCCGCAAAATTATTATTTCAAGAACTTATGTCTATGAACATTGCACCACGTCTCATGGTTACTTAAAGAAATTTTTTTCTATACATTGAATTTATAATTATTATAAATATAATGTATTCTTATAAAATAAAAGTAATTATTTGTTTAAAATTTAATATGTATGAAATTATTTAATAAAAGGAGTATTTATTTTATAAATATAAAAAAAACTTCAAAATTTAAGGTTATAAATTAGATGCATATATATTAAATATACTTTATTTTTAAATAAAGTATTTTAACTAGTTAAAATAGTACAGATTCTATTAAAAAATAAATTAAACTAACTTACTAAACATTAATCAATTTTAATATATAAAAAACATTTAAATATCAAAATTATATATAAAATCAAAGTAATATATTTTATATAAACGAAATTGTAATATAAAAAATGAATAATTCATTAATATCAAATATGAAACATTAATTAAGTAACATTAATTACGAATCATTTTCAGACTAATTTAAGTATAAACATTGTGTTAGTATTTACACTTTATTTATATTATGAATATAATAATTGCAGTATTATGAACTTATTTTCTTAACATAACTTACATCTAATATACAAAATTTTGCTCTGCACACTGGACATGTAGATTTAGAAGATAACCAAGTTTCTGGCGCTGTTTTATCTTGTCGAGAGGCAAACCTAATGGACACAAATACTATATTAGTAATGTTAATTCTATTAAAATAATTATTAAAACATTAAAATATTAAATAAAATTTTGGTCACTTATTAATTTTATCATTTACTTTAAAATAAGTAATGAGTATAATTAGTATATAGTTGAAAACATTTTTGCATTCTTACAAACATTTAATTTATACTTCTTATACGATGATTTTTGATAATAGGTAATATTTAAAATATATAGAATTTAAAAAAGTAATTATATAATTAAGAATTTAATATCAATGAGTTTATGAAAATAAAAACAAATTTAGTATCATCTAAAATGAGTTTAACATTCAACATAATACTACATCTACAATTTCTGTCATAATTTGTATTCCTGGTCAACGATCAATGATTACTTAAATCCAAGTATACTAACCATTTTGCTATACAATCAACACACCACATTGGACGACAATAACAAGAAACACATGGATCCTGCGCAAGAACAGTATTACTACACAGTTTATTTAATTTTATATTAGGAATGACTTGCATACAACCCATACATGGATCCAATTCCTAAAAATAAATAATTATGTTATAAATATTAATATTCTTTATTTATAAGTAAAAAATACAGGGATAATGCATAAATATTTTAAGATCTTTAATAATTAATATATATAATTTTCATTCCTAGACTTTAAAATAATTGATATAGTATTACACATCTTATCACAGATTTTGTAATAATATGATAACCTGACTAGTTTCAAATTCTGGATTTTGAGCTATTTGTTCTTTAAAAGTTTCAATGAATTTATCCAATAAAGTTCTGTGAAATACTACACTTTCAAGAATAATAATGGGGCGTCTTATTTTGTCTTGTAAATCTTTAAAATCTAAAGCATTCAATCTAATATTAAAAGGCTCTGCACCAAATCTTGTTGGAGTTACCTAAAATGAATTAAATGGTACTAGAAAAAATAAATATACATACTTAAATATTTTATTTAAAATAACATTAAAAAACCATACTTTAATATTAACGTATTGAATCTCTCCTCTTGTGCTTGATGATAAAGTATGAGTATCACTTTTATTAACAATTAAAGATGTATCACTTTGGTGGGCAAAATATAATTTATAAGGAGTAACTTTTATAATCCAATTATCTGTAGCTATAACCTTCGTTATACTATTTGTATTTATAGTAATTTTATTTATCCTATAATTAATCATTGAATATATTTTCAATAAAAATATTAGTAATAAATCTTTTTTTACCTGCGGAATTCAATATTAATATCTGTTGCAACAGAATGCCATGTTGTGTTATTACAATAAATTGCAAGACTTTCAGCTATTGAATAAGTTGACCAATTATTTGAAGACCATTGTAAAATTTTATATAGTAAAAATAAAGGACCAAGAACAGTACAGATAATAAGAAATAACCACCATGGATTTCGATTATCCACTAAAACTTGAGCAACGTTAATATTTCCAGTTAAAATAAGACCCAAACAATATCCTAAAATCATTTTAATTCATTCTACAATCATAAAAATAAGATAATTTAGGTAATAAATTTGATCTAATATATTATTTTATATGTATTTATTTATATATATACAAGTTTATGTAAAGAATGAAAAAAATAATGTTAATTAATAACAAAACAAATATTACTATTTTTAATATTGTTTTGTAAACAATAAAATAAGAACTATAACCTTATGAGTATGAAAATATAGTTTTTTATAATTTATATAATAAAAAAACATTTGTTTTTAAAATTATTTGAATTTTATTTTCTATTTATTAATTCGATGAATAAGAATTAAATAATTATCTATTGTTATCAATCATAAACAAATTTGATACCAAAAGGTAGTACTGAATGAACAAGTACAGTGATGATACTTCGTTTTAGATGATATTGTATAAAAAATTCATTTTCATTGCCCAATAAATTTGCAAAAATATTCTTAATGGTTAACCCAGCCGATATAAATTCACTAGGTGGATAAACAATACAACTCGAAAATAAGAAATACGCAAGCGAATAAAAGAAAAACGTTGACATAATTTAAATACTAATTTTAATTTGAAAACGAAAATTGAAAAAATAACAATGTTTAAAAGTTCCAGTATTACGCTTATTACAAATTTATATTATTATAATTTTTTTTTAATTTAAAACATAATATGACAGATTTCAGACTTCGTTTTTACGAAAAATAATTATAATATCGTAGTTAAATAGAAATGGAATATTGAAAGTGAGAACTAAAACGTATTAGTTGCAATAGGTAGTCTCACTATCCAAATAATAAAGTTGATAATATTCAAGCGATGACAGAGACAGAATATTAAAGCAAATGAATTTCAATTCCTTAGCTGTAATCTTTTAATCTATATTATATTATATATATATATTATACAATTTTATTATAATTTTAACAAGTTTTAAAATTTTATTATAAAATACAAGAAGATACATATAACTCATTTGCAAAACCCACCATTAATAAATTAACAAATTGAATTATAAATACTATTTACACATTCTTTTTATGTAATTCAATAATGAAACAGCGTTAAGTTGCATTTAATTATTATTTCTATTATGAAAGTGTCAGCCTGTATTAAAAATATCGATAAAACTGCATGAACACAAATTATATCAGCACTTTTTACAAACTAAAAATACTAAAATCTATCTCGGATAAAATATTTTAGATTAATTCTAATTAAAATAAAAATCAATTTAATATTTTTAAATATAAGATTCTCCAATTTATTAATAAATGTAGTTGTATATGTATATATATTTTTAATTTCTGAACTTATTAGTTTTGTAAATTTTGGAATGTAAATTTTGAAGAATGTGTTTAAAATTTTAAGTAATATTTAGTTGCAAAAATTATATTTTTTAAGTTCCGTAGAATTATTTATTTTGTTTCTATAAAATATATTCTATCAAATATATAATACTTTATTTATTCCTGTATTTACTGTTCTAAAAATGTATCAACTTACATTATCCCTCATTAAATATAGAATATATCGTTCTGTAGGAATTAAAAATTTTAATAGTGATCAAAGAATTACAGTGATGGTGTTAAAGTTCACAAAAAACTTGATGCATTGAGTTTAATAAATTTTTAATATAATATTGATGAACGCTTATATAATAATAAGAATTTTAAGCGTGGTTTATTAGTTCTTTTATTCTTATGCATATAAAGATTATGAATAATAAACTATAAATGTAGTACTTAAAATTAATATATGAATATAAATATGTAAGGCGATGGTCTAGCAATAATTATGAATTACGCGTAGACGATGCGCCGCGTGGTCTTATATATTAAAAATGAAGCTAATAATACTTCAAATAAAATTACCTTTAATGGGAATTAATTAATAATTTTTTTATAAATTTTTCCAATACATAATGTATTTATCAATTTAAAAACCAAAAATTGACAATAAATTGTTGTTCGGGAAATTAACCCGAGAAAAAGTTCTCCCAAAGTGGTGTGAGGGAGAGACGGACAGTAGAGCTGGAGAAACAGCAGGATAGAATAAAATAAAGGCG
>JAPYYT010002559.1:0-17086 GCA_030522565.1 Ceratosolen corneri | reverse complement strand
AAAAAAAAAAAAGTCTGGCAGATTTGCGGGAGATCTCTCGAGAGGAAATGGCGAGTGGAAGGAAAGAAACGAATCGATTATCTTAGCAAGGCTTCTCGCGAGAGGCCCCAATGTCACAATCACTAAACTCTTTCTCTCTTTCTCACCCGGCAGTATTACATGCGCCAGGGCTGCGTCGCCATAATGTCAACGACCTGGATTGCAAGTGTGGCGATTTTCGGCACCCTCGTCTTACCCAAGGGCGGCTATTACTTCAACGACACGGGACTCCTCGCATGCGAGCCATTCTTCGCGAAAGCGTCGCTCAGGTACGGCAATTGTTTGTGTTTTTGTTGGTGTCGAACCTCGTGGATTTGTGATTTTCAAGCGGGAGTTGTAGAGCTGAGGCTATAGGCACATGCAACTATTGCTTATAATTTGTTTTATAAAGCCGATTGTTAAACGCTCGTCACCGTATTCCCAGTCAATGTATATACATATATATCACTCTCGCATTGTATAAGCAATTGTTCGTTGCAAATATTGATGTGAGCTCGAGAGCTTACGGATCGCTTTAAATTCTCTCTCATTTTCGAGGAATTTGTGTAAAGAGTCAAACATTATTCGATGCATTTTATACGAATGCGGGGCAAAAGTTTTTATCGCAACTAACATTGTGTAATATAATATAATAAAGGCTCTGTTATTTAATTCCTGAAAATAAACTCCCTTTTAATGTTGCAGAAGAAATATGCCGGAGTAATGTTACGTGTGACTTTAGTGAAAGTGAATTTTATCTGACATTAATGTTTGTGTATAATAAGGGCGGACGATTTTTAAAGATCAGAATCTCTTTTTTGTTCTTTTGAGAAAACTTTTACATTTAACATACAACTTACGCTATACGAAAATAAAGTCATATAATACTAATAATAATAATAATAACAATAACAATAATCATAAATATATAAAATTTAATGAAAATAACTACGCGTAAAATATGTTACTTTCCAAGATATAATCAAACTTTTTCTACAATATTTATCGTCATTCCCTCCTCTTAATAAAGCTTTTTATTGATTTTACTGTATGCACATTTCAAAATAAGATGAAAGTCCATACGGTTGTAAAATAAAAAAAAGAAACATAAATTTCTACAGTAAAAACTTATTAGATGTTTAATGCTTTCTCTTTATATTTAGTTGATCAGCCAGTTATTAGACAAAACTTAATTCTTCATATTAAACTTGATATTTTTCCAAATAAATAAGTCATTAATATCATATCGTATTTTCACCAAAATATGAAAATTTAAATGAAATTTACTTTACATTTAATATACTTATATTTATAAACATTTACTTTTCGATAATTCAGAAAATTAAATTGTTTTGCTCTATAATGTCAATCAATCTCTTAATAAAATTCATAATTAAATTTTTTGCTAAGAAAAAAAAATAGATAAATTTATCATTGATTCTGACTTTTATTTTAAGCTGTATTATCTAAAACCATAGGTTTTCTATCACAGATTCTCCCTCCCTCCCCCCCCCCGCCTCCCGATAATTTCGCCTCTTAGAAAAACCCGCATCAGATCTTTCCTTGACAACATACTCATAAAACAAATATATGCTCGGCTCAAGAGTGAAAACAAAATTTATCATTAAAATTTCACTAAGACTTTTATCCATTATGCCTTTATTAATTTCAGCCATTTAAAAATACTCGATATTATTTATAAATAATTCGCTTATATTCAGTATTTTATCATTCTACTGTTACTCGGGAGCGTAAGTAATTCGATTTAATCAATTGGCAGTATAATTCAACCATATAGTTGCACTATCTCTGTACCCTTACAAATACTCTCGACACAACTTCCTGAAAAATTTGGCATTTCACAACATTATCGGACTTACTTAAAATACCGATCGAGCCAACTATTAACTGCCAGACGTACGACGCAACAAGCAAACTTTTCACCCAAACCGGTTACCACTAACAAACACCTAGAAACATCCCCGACATTTCATTGGCCATCGATCCACAAGCTGACAATAAAGCGAATACGGCCAAAGAATTGGCGCATACCGACATGACGCTACAACAAAAAGCAATAATTCCTGCGGTGCATGATTCATCCAAGTGGCGTAGCGCATGTAGAGTGAGAGCCTTGAATTTTTCAGGATACTGGCCTGCTGCTGCTTCTATTTCCCCACGACGATGGCCCTTATGTACTTCTACGGCTCGGCCTTTCACGTGAACAAACTCCGGCTGAAGAGGGTGGTTTGCGCCAACGCGCCGGAAGTTGTAAGCGCCGGCCACATCGAGCGGGTAAGCATCTGACCCCGCGCAACCCAGCCACGAGGCGTGAGAGAGAGAGGGAGGGGATGGTCTGACCGGGGGCGAGGGAAGTAGGTCTCTCGTGTGTTGGCCCTTTTTAATTGCGCGTACCAGGCTGGGCGAGCTTTTTGATGAAACCGCGGACAGGTGTTGGCTCTGGTTTCGCAGTCTCGTAGAAATTATTTCGTGAATACGGATGTACAAGTGGCGCAGTGCCTGCCGCTAAACTAAACCTGCCGCTGGCTCGACTTGACTCTGATGCCGCGCGATTCACTTGATGGGGCAATGTGACGCCAGCTTTTAATGATAAAAATTTTCGGCTTTAGTGCTTTAGTGGAGAATGGAGTCGGTTTAAGCGGCAACGCTTACTTGTCCAAGTGCTTGGGGAAAGCAATGCCAGGTAATGTTGGTGGTTCGCCTCGCCCCCCACCCCCCCCCCTTCGCTGTGCTTATGTCTTTGCCTTTACGCTTTGTTTATGAGGTGAAATAGGACTCGGGTAATATATATATATATCCGAATAGGGGGCCAAATCCTTAATAAATATGAGCTGCACATTAAGCACTTCCCTTACAAAGACGGCAGATTTTTTATTGAAAAACTCGGGGTATTAATGGATATTTAGTCTCAAATGCCACATTTGCTTTTTTTCAATAATATTTGTATTATTAGTATTATGGGCTACTGGCCAAGAGCTAGTTATAAAAGAATTTATTAGTTTTTAATAATTATGCAAAATATTATAATTAACAATGATTTTATTGGTGTGCAATTTTTCCTCTTTCAAATCGTTCGCTTTTAAAGACCGTGAAATCTAAAACAAAATGTCAGCCTTGCAAAGTGGAAAGTTCTGTTTCTGCACTCAATTCCATGCATGGCTGTTAAAGCTTTCCATTCAAATAAAATACGAACAATTAAATGTCAGATTTTGCTTTTTATCAACGAGATGAAATTAGAAAAATATTGAATAGTTTTTTTGCTTTTATGAAATTGTCCCGACCTGTATGAAAAAGCTATTGTCAATTCAACGGATTTGAAATTTCACGTGTCATTTCAAAACCACTACCACATTAACGTAGTATTATCATATTAAATAATATGAAATATTAGACAATGATATAATGTTATTATGGGGGAAAATGTTATTGCAAAACGACTGGTATTCAAGTTTTTAAGTACCTATAGTCTCTGAAAATAGATCAGAATTTTACTATTACAATTATTTTCTATGCATATCACCTAATTCTATCTATTATCTATCCTATATCTATGATTACATTCATATAATTTTATAATGATATGAATAAGTGATCGTTTGTGGCAGAAAAATTTGTTTCAATACTAGTTTGAGTGTTATTATTTGTAGTTCGATACATAAAACATTAAACTTCGCTCTTCGATAATAGATAATAATAGATAAAAAAAAAGGTGTTCAAGTAAACAAATTATTAAAATATTTGAATAAAATTTTCCATCTATTAATGAATATATATATATATATATATATATATATATATATATATATTACTATTAAACGTATGAATAAATAGAGTAGGAGTATTTTTTATTATTATCACATTACATTTACAAGCATTACATTCGTACTACTTCAATATATATATATATATATATATATATATATATATATATATATGTATACAGAATTTTAATTTATTTTTCAGTATCCTGAAATTGGACAATACAGTTCTCTATATTACATATTACAAGACACTAGCATGCATTAATATATTTTTCAAACAATAATAGTTTACACAATACACAATACAATATAATAATTAACAAATATTCATATTCTTATTAATTTATTATTTATTTAATTCGAACGTAACGTGCATAACAATGTATTTTCCTATTTTGTTACCAAATGCATTAATACGCGTTAGACTTGTTTTTGATAATAAACCCACAAACAATGTCCTTACTCTGTGTGCGTGTGTGTGCGTGTGTGTGCGTTTTAATGTTATCATTTAATTATAAATACGTGAATCGACTTTACATTCGAATAGGTCACAATGAGCTATAATTTTCAATATAAATAAGTCGATTAAATGGATTAAATGATTTTAATTCTGACAAAGACACATGTAACGAATTAAATTATCCTTAGCTATTTGTAAGCCATTGACAAATATATTCACTCTCTGCCGCGGAAAATACGAAATTCAATTGCATACGGCTCTATTAACACTTTATCCGCGGCAATAAACCAGCAATAAAAATTGCTCTCCAAATTGCCGGGTAAATTCACCGCCGCCAGCTACAATGAATTATAAATGCAATGATAATGATAGAGAGGTGAAAACAAAAATTGTCATACACATGGAGCTCGATGCGCTTAACTATCGCGATATCGCGGGAACTCAAGTCAGCACACAAATTTGCGAAACTTAATTTTTTTTCTCGCTCGCAGCCGATTTGAAACCTCAAGCCACGTCGGCACCAGCCTCACGAATACATTCATAATTTCCCGCTCCATTTATGCCAGTTAGAGCCGCCGGGGTAGAAACACTGCAATTATCCCGCAGGCTTGTACAGACTTTTCAAAGATAAACGCAATTCAGCGGGTAAACATCGAAATGAGAAGAGGGAGAGAGAGAAAAGGTTACGCTCGAGGCTCACGATGACATCTTCCTCTTCTTTGCTCTTCCTCGCGGAAGGAGAACTGGAGAAACTTTCACGACACGAAAGCTTAAAGTGTTTAATTTCTCTTGGCCGTTTTAGTCTAATTTTTTAATCGAAATTTTTGTCGCGAGGCCAACTTTTACATTCATACGTGTCACGTAATCTGCAAATAATTTATAAAAAAAACTTTGGCAATTCTAATTGTTGATTTTTGGGAATGATGATCGTACGTGTGCATTTGTCGTGGAGATTTTGTGTGCTTTATTTGACAAATTGCGCATTCACGTAGTATAAAAAGTATCGTAAATTTTGCGTAAAACATACTGTTGGCCAATATAAAACACGTGGTAACATTTGCAATAAATACGCGTGGAATCCTGATTTTGAAGGACAATAAGCACGTACGAGGGAGAAAAAATTAATCAAACTATAAATCAACATGTTGCGAAGGCTTATTACTTCATTGAATTACTCAACCATTTTAACGAAAATAATACTTGAGAGAGTAAATATAAGAATTAACCAAAGGGACAAAAACCATTTCGTTGAAGATAAAATATGTTGGTCCCATTCCAAATTGAAACGATTTATTCACTTTACCTAAAGTACAATGTAAGACGCGCAAAAGCAGAGTTGACAGTGTGATTTATTAGAGATTAACTCGAAACCAAGGAAAATCTACAATGCTCAATAAACTTGCATCTACACTGTCCATGGGGGGGGAGACCACGAACAATAAAACACACAGGCAAGCTCCAACTTTACTCAGAGCGAACTTCCGGGAACAGGAGAGTGGATCAGGAGCCAATGTACTGGCACAATCAATGTGACAGAAGAAAAAACCACGAGGTTCCAAGGTGCCCACGCTTACCCTGAAAATACCGAAGTGCAATTGCGCAACACCGAGTCTCGATTTTCCGCTCGACCTCCAACTATTTTCGTCCCGTAATTTTCGTGACTTTACGAGTGCAAATATTCTTTGGGCCCGACTGTGGCTGACCGCCGTAGTAATTTGTCGTAATGTCCGACTCAATTGCGAATGAGTTATTGTGCCTGCGGCTAAAGGCAATAAATACTCGTTCTCGAAATTATCGACATGTAGTGCGAGTAGACCTAATCCTTGAGAAGACAAAACAAAAAGAAGAGAAAAAAAAAATCAATGTACATGCAGGGTGTCTTTGTAGAGCAAGTTCCTACCAAGAATCGCATTGATATTTGAAAATTTTTTTGATGAACGCCATCATAATTTCATTGACTTGTATCTTGTTTTGTATCTAATGATCTACATGAGCCGGTTAGCTGATTCCATTTATCTCTGGCTTTTTCAAAAGACTCCATTCTATGTTATATGAAAAAAAAAGAGAAAAAAAAAGTACGTTAAAAGCTTGAAGGCACTTTTCTTGTGTCTTTCAAAAGAACATCAACAATATATTGAGAGTATAATGAAGCTTAAATTCTAAGGACAATATTTGTTAGTCTTCGTTTAAAAGATTTATATTCAGCCAGCGCAGATGCACGAGTCCTTGAGACGTTTCAGTTAAAAATTAAATTTAAAAGTTATTCTAG
Organism: Ceratosolen corneri; assembly: GCA_030522565.1. NCBI lineage: Eukaryota > Metazoa > Arthropoda > Insecta > Hymenoptera > Agaonidae > Ceratosolen > Ceratosolen corneri. Next base: position 10,557 of record JAPYYT010002559.1, on the reverse strand, counting down.
CTAAATCGCCTGAAAATTTAGAAACAACTTTAACAACTATCATTTTATCTTGATATGAAAACAAGGAAGAAAGAAAGAATGTACAATGCATCCGAGTGATTTATAAATCAATATGAATTTCATCGAGTAGATTGGTTATTTCAAAGGCTTAATATATAGATTTAATATAATATTTAATATATAGATCGATGGAGGGTTCATGTTACAGTAAATTAAATTTCATATGAAGGAGGAAGAAGTGAGAATAATACTGGGGATAAAAGACACTTTAACTAGTAAACAATGATGCAAGGGCACGAATGATAAGTAAACAATAAATTCCTGCAGCTTCAAAACTTCAATAAGTCTCGAACGTTTTTTTTTTCTTCTTCGGTGTAAGCATCAGTTAGTTTGTGAACTCGCTACGTCTATATTCTGCGACCCTCGAGCTTTCAACCGAGTTTACAAATACCATTTTCGTGTGCATCCCCGGAGTTTGTAATGTTTGTTTAAGCAATTGTCTCCATTGTATCTATTTTTTGTCTTTATCGGCTTTCCCTTCCGCGTCTTTATGCTTTTATTCTCTTGTCAAATGCTGGAAAATCTTTTCGTTTCCTTGGACGAATGAACCTGACTTCATGCTCTACAACTTGTTCCATTATATAACCAACAGTATGTAATATCACTTTTATAGTCAGATTTTATATTTTTTTTTCATAAATATTGAGCCCTTATTTATACAAGCATTACGCATGATGCATTATATTTATATTTCGTATATTTCGTAGCAGATTTAATATACATATTTAATGCAATTCTAATCTAATTCAAGTTTGATTGCTTAAAATTTGATTTTATTTAGGGGTGTTACAATCTCTAATGTACTTGTGAAGCTAAGGCACATTGAATGTAATAAACATCGGTGACTACGCAAAACATTATTTCAAATATACTTTTACGGCAAAATATATTTATACTTCGAATAAAGTTTTTATTGAATCGAATAATATTTATTTGTTCACAGCATACCTACGAAAATATATAAAAAACAGATAACAAAAATATTTATCTCAATTTCGAGACTCTATTTGCAGAAAATTCCATTCCTAAGCTTAAAGCTTCTTATGCATGTGATTTGTTATGTTAATGGAAATGACAGTGATGCTCATTATCATATGGCCATGTACGAATATTAATAAATTAGTTTAATTACGTTCGGAGTTGAAGGCGCTGATTGGAAAAAACAGTCCAGTCGCAAATATTTGATACTCGGCTGATTAATTTAAGAACTGTGGTAAACAGGATTAAATGGGTTATGTATACAAGACGTATAAATTTCTGCCAACTTATCCTCGAATGTCAACTTTGCTACGAGCTTACAAACTGTAAATCTTCCATTGTAAATAATCAAAATTGTTATTCGAAGCAGATAATTGTGATAAAATATCAAAACACGAAAATATCTATTTTGTGTCTTTATAAGGAAGGCGTGAATTTTGTTGAAAAGATCAAAGTAATTTTATAATCACATTGGTTATTTAACAAGTATCTTTATATTTAATTCCTTACTTCGCGTGCATAATTTATTGGGAAAGGCTTGGCTTAGTGAGCTAATTTCAATAAAATAATCGAGTGCCTCTCTAGAATCTTCAGTTAACAAGGGAGAAGAGAAAAATGTTGAGTTTACCCTTAAAGGTACTTGAAGATACAGAATTTGGAGAATTCCTTAATATTGTCAATGGACGTTAGACTTTCGCTTGCAGAATGTTGAAAAAATATTTGCCATCTTAATCCGAAATTTTCAAAATGTTTCTCGTAAATGCGACAGAATTATCAAATCGGTATTATGTATATATTGCTTAATAATCACATTTACACTGTTTAAATAGAAACAAAGGACTTTTGCAAAATTAGTCGGCTTCTTAAATCAATGACAAATTCCTTAATAAAAGACATATTATTAAAACAAAGCTTCTCGAAATGATAAAATATGAATGAATACGAGAACTGTTTTACAATTAATCATTCGTAAAACTATAAAAATATATCGATTATAATAACAATAACAGTGATAATAATAGTAATAATGATAAAGCTTCGTTCAAACATTGTTATAATAATAATTAATGACAATTTAAAAGTCGAGTAAGCTTTTTTTCATGATCTTTATGAGTTATCGAGTTTTTTTTTTTTTATTAATTTGTGAACTTTATTTTAATATTCGCTTAATATATTATTTAAATAGATCACCAAGAAGAATTTACGAATTTCCATATTTACCGATGTTTTCAAATTCTACTTTTCTCGTCAATCATTTTCCTCCGTTTTTATTGTCCCATTTTATTTTGAATTATTTTTCTAAAATTCTTCGCAACAAAAGCTATACAACGAAAAATAAAATGAAAGCTGTTTCTTATCACTTCATCACTAAGAATCAACATAATCATATGAACTGCATGAATTTTTATATACAAATGCATGTATTATCGTATACATGTGCAATTAATATGGATAGAGTATCTACAAATGCTTAAGTTTATCATTTGCCGATACGCTTGCCGTCATTTATTTAGAATGTCTCCATTGATCCAAATCTACAATCTCTCTCGCTCTTCATAGAATTCCCTTACACTCTTCCCTATGCGTGAACATGCGCGCAAACTCACTATTTCTGAGAAGCGTAGATCGTCTGCTCCCAAGTGCATTTCGAGCCATTGAGCGCGAAATACCGTTTTAAGCACGAAATAGAAAGAAAGTAGATCCGATGAAAGAGCGAAAAGGTACAGAGATATCCGGGAATATCGCGAATAAGAGCGGAAAGTGCGCGCACGGAAGTACACTTTTAGCCGGCCGGATGCGAATATATAAAAGTACATTATTGGACATGCAGTCTTGTTCCGTCTCTTTCTTAAGTACTAATTTTTCAAATTTAAAGTCCACTTTCATGTGACTTTACTACTTTCAAACCAAGTCTTTATAATATCCTACGAATGTGCATGTGATTATGGAGATCTAATGAATAACCAGTCGAATGTTAATGACGTGACACATTCAAATTTAATTTCATACTTAAGGAATTCCATAATATTCAGATTTAATAAACACGTAATTACATTTTAGTTGAGCGATGTAATAAATAATAAGCGGACAGGCGTGTCACACAATCCTTAATATAATGAATATCAAACGCCAATAATATTTTATCGTTATAAACAAGATGTATTATCATCTAATGGCAGGCTAATATTTAAAAGGGGGAATAATGTTGTGATGATATGCCTTTCATTTTTGATATGATTGTGATGATTGTGATTATATAATGAGTGCAAATCACTTAAAGAAACGCTAGAAGGACAAATTTTAAAGGGAAGCTCATTCTGGCAATTGCAATCAATAAGCCATTGAACTAGAATAGATATAAAAACAATCTTCAATGCAAAAACAACTAACTAATGGAGGCGGAAGTAAGATAAAAATTGAATAATTCAAGTAAAAAAAAATGTTATTTCATAGTGTGCAAAAGCAATAAGATTTGGAATTTCGAAAAACCAGTCCAAATGTAGAAAAAGAAGTTGGGAAAAAAAATACGAGAAAAACGAACGACTCGAGAGAGAAAAAAAGTGGTGGGGGTGGGTGGGTGGGTGGTTGGGAGGACAAAACATCGTCGCGTGAGAAAAAGGAAAACCCTCATGTCTAACAACGTGGTCCACTTATTACTTATAACGAGCTTCCGACGTTGACTATGTAAGACAGAGCAGCACGACTATATCGGGAAATAATTTCGCTCGGATTAACTGCGCTGTTATACTTCCAATTCTTTCTTTTGTTTCTTAAACTTTTTTCTTCTCGCCTCTCTCCCTACACTTTTATTTCTTTATTTATTTCCTATCTGCGGCAAATGTTCTTTTTCTACTGCCTGCCCTCGCATTTCTCTTCATCACCTCTATGCTTTGTGTTTATGCTTTATAATACGTATATACACATACACGCATTTAATATATTTATTATTATTATTAATTTCTTAATTACTTCTCACGTTCTATTACTGTATTCTACTACTCATTATTTTTTTCAAAACTTTTTCACACTTCCATAACTATCATTATATTATTATAATTCTTTATTTTTTTTCTATTTTTATTTTATTCTAAATTTTACCTCAAATAAGCGCCATTCATTTTCTCACACTCAATCTTACTTTTTGCCTCACATTTTTCCGATTATATGCTTTGCTATCATATATCTTGTATATATAATAATTTTTGCTTTTCTTCACGTCGGATTTATCTTCGTTAAAAATTTTTTTTTGTCAAATGTAATTTGTGTTTATACAGTTTATCTGTTTTTTTTTTTTTTTTGTTTTTGTTTTTTTTTTGTCATTTCATAATAACATTTCAATTATAATGAAACAATAAGGCTTTCACATTGAATATAATGCCATAAAATTATTGAGAATTTGTTCTTTATTTTCTTTATCTAATTCTTTATCTAATTAGATTGTAATTTTGATTGTATATATGTGGGAAGGAAAAGAAGGCCTTGAAATCCTTGATAATATATGAAATGTAAAAATTGCTTCGTAAACAAAGTTCAGTAAAGTAAAAAAAATTTTAAGCTAAAGCATAATGCAGTTTTATCAATACTTACAAAGGTAGAAAGTTTTATTGCCAAATTTATAAAAGTTAGTAATTTTTATGAATCTCTATTATTGTAGGAGAATTTTTTATTCTATTTATAGGCTTCTGTTCATTAATCATATAAGTATTTTTATTTCGTACAATCTTATATTCTGAACATATCTAAATTTAAATTCTAAATGAATAATTAAAAATCTTATAATATGATAAATATATATCGTAAATACGGCCGAATATGGTAAATAAAATTATTATTCGTTTTGAAACACAGACGTGTTGTTATAATGTTTCGCTATTTTGTTGTTATAGATTATGTAATATAAATTTATTATAAATTTCACACACCCTCCAAGACCCGCTTATAACTTTCTCTTATAATATCTATTGTACACACATATACAGCTACGCACGCATCCACGCAGAAACAAACAAACAAACAATCAACATACAGACATCCACTCGCACACACGCTCAAATATATATATGCATATGTATATATATATGTGCATTGTTCCTGAATTTTATTTGCTTTTGTATCCATTCCAAGTCTTCGTGCTACTCCTCTCACTTATCCTTAAAACGATACTTCTTCTCGTACTTCTCCTATGCTCACTCACTTGTGCACTTAACCTATTTTACTTGAAGTCTAGGAAAATACGAGGTAATGACAGTAGTATAGAGTGGGGAAGCTAACGATCCGCGGATTTTCACAGCCGATTACGAAACGATGAAAGGCGCCGATCTAAATGTAAGAGACAGAGCGAGTGATGGGTAGACTGAGAGAGGAGAGAATAAGAGAATAAGGAAATGTGGGATAACGACTGGACAGTTCTTTCTAAATTATTACGGTGTTGTTCTCTTTTATATATTGAAAACGGAGAGTTTCGTTTAACAATTTTTTTTCTCATTCACATAACTTTTTTATTATCCTGTATACGAAAAATTTCGTTTACGATTTCAAGCGACATGAAATAATTTATATGTGTACACGCATTTACTTAATTTGATAATTTAAAATTTTCATAAATAAGATTTGAACTCTGCAAATACTTTGTAAATGGTATGATCATAACAATTTAATCTATTGTTTCAGTTATCTATCGTCGTAAATTAATTTCAATTAAATGCAATATTTTACCATTGAAAGCTAAATAGCGACGCCTGTTGATTTTTAATTATATCCGAATGTAGCCATGGACATTGATATTTATAAGTAATTATCAATCATACTCATGTAAGAGGTGGAATAAAATACCGTTGCTATCCGCACCAGAAGCTGAGAAAATATTCATTTAAATGTCAAAATTATATTAATCATGGATTTGGTTTTTTTTTTGTTTTTTTTTTTTTTTTTTTATAACCGATTCCAGACATCCGAATTGAAAATAACTCAGCAAAAATCACGGTACCTAGGAATATTTGCGATCGATTGTCGGAAGTTGCACGGCTATTGAGGCCGAACAAAATGAATTCATCGCCCACTTTTACGACACAAGATTTAATACTCGTAAACGTATTCCAACTACGTGTAAAGAACGTGGTTTTGCGCAATTGCGGTCTGCGGTCTTCCGGGTCCCATCCGAGCATCAAACGGCATTCGATGAAAGTGACTATCACTTGGTTTATTTCCTCTTCCTCGTAATCTCCCGCGCTCTCTCTCTCTCTCTCACTCTTGTCCGGTCTAAACAATCTTGATTAAATTTGATACTTGACATTTTCTAAACTTCCTATTCTCCTTTATGACGATTTTATCTCTTTACCACTGATTTGGAATTCCTTATTGTTTTAATTCATTTATTAGTAAAGTGTTCGCTTTTAGTAAAATGGCTTAAATATCAACATAAACAAGTAGTAATAAGTAATTAATTAAATGTTATTAAAAAAACTTAAAACGACAAATGAATAATTCTCCCCTTACATATATCCCAGCACATTGTTTATTTTAACTAAACAATCGGTTATTAATCCAGTCCATAAGATTTTCCATAAACAAATATTATTTATGAAAATATTGTCTAATGCAAACTTAGTAATTAAACAGCAAAAAATAGTGTAATAAATAAATAATACGGTAAATTTATAATTTATATCTTTAAAATTAGAAAGTATTGAGAATAAAATAAATTTGAAACATTTCTACTTTTTTTATTATATATATCTTGGATTTTATTCATTTTCTATATGCAATTATAGTTTAATAGCCATTCATGTTTATATTTATATATATTCTCTAAATTCAATAATGTATGGAATAAATGGAACGATTTCATTCAGTCAATAATTTTTTGTATACTTCCTTTATATAATTATTATGTATATACAAATTTATTTGTAACGGTATAAACAAAATTAATAATTTCAAAATTTTCATTTGATATTTTAAAAGAGAAAAAACAGTGAAAATATTGTTACCACTATACTTACCGACTTAACTATAGAAATATTCACAAATCTTAAGTAGGCTATATTAAATGTGTCAATTGCACACTGTTAAAAGAACTTTAATCTGAAAATTCCCTAACTTTTTTCAATCACATACTACACTCATGAATATATCGCCACTGAACTAAGAATAAAATAAATAGAAATAATGCTTAAAATCACAGTTTTCTCTAGTATATTTTACTGAAGAATAAAGAGAGTAAATCTCAAGGAATGTGAAAACTCCAATAAATAATATCATTGTTCGGGATACCGAAGATTAAAGCTCCTGGTACCGGGACATTGATCAGAAAATTGATTTTTAAAAATTTCTATTATACGTTGGAATTCGTTTAATTTTATAATAACGTATTTATTTGAGAGTTTTTTTTTCTTTATCCAAGTGTTTCGCTTACATTTTTAAACCTCATATATATATAGAAAAATAAAAGTAAATTATTTAAAAGTTCTTTTGAAAATGTAGAGTATTTACAGAAAGTCAATTTAAATTTATAGAGCATAGTTATAATAACATAAGAAAATCTGTTGTTAAGCTACTTTTTTCTACTAATTAATCAAAATAAATATTTAATATCATAAAAAATATATTTAAGATTATTCATATGTAAGAAATAATATAATAAATAAATAAATTCACGAGGAATTTTCTTAAAATTTATAACCATAGAATGCACTGCTAATATTTATAATAATATATTTCAAATTTTGTAACAAAGTAAAGTACTGAAAATATGAATTAAAAAATATAAAATTATTCGTTTCTAATTAAATACTGATATATAAACTAGAAATTATTTATATTTTCAATGAAACATTATTATATTTCTTTACTTATAATGTAAAATTATAATTCTACTTTAATATAATTCGTTTTGTATATATAATGAATAGTTGATTTAATAGTTAAATCATTAATTAAAAAAAAACTTTTTATTTTTCTCATTGTAATAAATAATTGAATAACAATTCGAATTAAATATTAAATCTGATCTATTTTATTTCAATTTCAATAAACACTTAGTGCTTTACTGTCAGAATTTGTAATTAATATAAAAAATATTATGATGCTTTTCTATATTAAAATATAATATACTTTACGTACAATCAATAATGTTTCGATGAAATTTTAAAAATTTATTCATATTCGCATTGCTTATCGAAAACATTATACGAAAATATCCGATACTTTTACGTAAAATAATATTGAATAAATATTAATTATTCTATATCCTTGTTATTAAACAAGGTTATCTAAGTTCCAAACTGACAGCAAATATATTTCTTGATAATTTTTTAAAAAGTCTTAATAAAATTTATTAAATATTTAGGCATTCATTTTATTTAATGAATTGTTATCAAATTCTTAATTTAGTTAGTGCAATGCTGGCTAACTGTCAACAATACGTAATTGTAAATGTAAATCAATAACTAATAATAAAAATTTAAAAATATTTTTAATTTAAATATATTTAGTATCAATAAGTATCAATAAAAAATAAATAAAAACTCCTTCATCTTCTTACTTTAGCTTGCCTATGTATATCACAAACCTATTTATATTGAAATTCAAATTTTATTATTATTAACTCCATACTAATAATAGAAACCAGTAAATAAAACACATAATTGGCATATACTAAATATTGGCACATAATAAATAAATAATTTGTTTCTCTTAGTGCAGCAGCCCCTAACTTTACAAAAATAATTAATATACGAAATATTATTTTCAAACATATTCATCATATAACATGAAATCTATTATATTTAAAATTTTATCCTATATGCATCGATTATCGGTCAACTCCTGCTAATTAATTAATAAAAAAAATAAATTTATTTAACACTCATATTTAACGGTAATTATTTTAATTATTAAAGAATAATAAGACTTTTTTTCCTTCATTATTTCGCATTAAAATAATACATATCATCAACCGAGAAAAAACGAAAAAATTGTCTTTGTAATGACAAGCCTCACGCAAATTCCCATTACTTTTTTATAGTTCCACTTTAAGTACATCAAAGCTCCTCTTATTTCTGAAACATTCAAATCATTGACACTCGCAAAAGAAATTAATTAGAGGCATATAATCCAAGCGTTTGATAAGAGAAAGTGGTGTGCTCATCTTCCTTCTCATTCGAATTGAAAAAGAAAGAGGGAGAAAAAATCGAGAGAAAAGGCTCGGTATATTCAGACAAAAGGAGAAAAAAGATGAATGGAAGTAGTATAGTGGAGCTACGTAAAAAACCATAAAAAGTTGGAATAAGATGAACGCTACAAAGAGAGCTAGAGAATTGAGAAATTTTTTTAATCGGTATATGATGAGAGAGCATTGACACATATTTCTGAACTCTCTGTACTTTCTGTTGATTACGAGTAAGGAAGTGAAGCAAGTGATGCAAGTGCAAAATATCGACTATGAAGAATCTGATCGATGGCACTCCATTTGCCTACATTACTTTCCGGAATCTCCGTATCTGCAATTTTCTTCTCACTCGCAGCCAGATATTTAATTGTAATTCATTGCAATTGAAAAGTATTATTAAATTAATGCCAAAAGCAATGTTAGTACTTCAGTTCTGTTTAAAAATCTTTATACATAGAGTTTTATATTACCCATTCATCTATTGTATAATTGCAAAGGAATTTCCTATGTCAGTGCATGCACGATACATTAAATGTAAGCGAACGAAGCAATTGTAATATGATAGCAACTAAATTACGCGTAATACGTGCATCAGTAATGTAATTGATAGAAAATGAGCTTAAGACTGATTAAAATCGGATATCTTTTTCCTCATTTCAATCGACAATATACTAACACTGAAATAAATTAACATTATGTGATTCTATGTACGAAATATATTGAGAGATGACAATAAATACTCCTGTCAGATGAAAATCTAATAAATAAAAAATTCTAAATATTCGTTCAAGTATGTTTTAATAAATTTGAAGGCGAATGTCATTAAGAATAGAAAACTCTCTAATAAATTACTATTTACATCTTTCTCAAACCAATTTTTTCGATTAAACATAATATATTCTACACTCTAGTATAAGTTTTACAATTACTTTCTTAATTCAAGGTACTGTACAATAGACTTTTTCATATATTAACAAACGATATGATAGAAATGCAAAGTCTGAAACATGAGTTTAATAAATCATCTGGTGTTTGCTTTAAAACCGTAATGGTGAAATTGAAATGAAACATATACAATTTAAGATTTTCTTAATTAATAGCGAAAGGCATTTTGATATAGAAATATTTCAATTGTCAATGCAGATTGTTTAATAAATCATGATTGTCTTTTATTATACTTGAAATGGCAATAAATAATATAATCTATAGAAAAGAGCAAAAAAAAAAATTATTATTTTCAGCAATAAAGGTTTGTTTGAGAAATTATGAGGTACCGTCTATCCAGCTTTCGTGGGCTCAGCCTTACCTGTGCCGACGGCCAAGTGATAGAAGTTTTACCTTGTGTGACT